>PVLD010006302.1:0-101981 GCA_004027595.1 Dinomys branickii
CCAGTGCAAATTCCCTACTATCTTATCTATAATTTGGTATTTCCTTTAATGTTTTTGTGTTAACTAATGTGAAGATAACTATGTAATACAACATCCAGTTCTAATTCCCTACTATATTCTGTATAACTTTGTATTTTCTGTATTGTTTATGGCTTTTCTGGTTCATATGTCTCCATTGTTTTGTCTTTAAAATAAAATTAAAAAAATAAAAGAAAAAAAATAAAATAAACTACATAGTAAGACCCTGTCTCAAAATCATACACATAGACAAAAACAAAAAAAAAGATGTTGATGGGCTGATGTCTGGTGACAGCCTGCTTTCTGGTTCATGATGACACCTCCTCACAAGGCCTCAAAGAGTCCCTTCTGTGGTGGCAAGGACAACTCAGCTCTCTGGGGCACTGATTCCATTCATAACAGCTTTACCCTCATGACCTAACCATTTCCCACAGGCCACACTTTTTATGTAGCTAGGTTTCAATGTATATAATATATCTGAGGAGAACACAGAAACACTTAGACATGGCAAATGCCCCACGGGGGGGGAGGGGGGCAGAGAGCTTCCACTGAGAAACAATAATGATTTCATGATTCCATTCCAAAAGATATTTGTAGAGACTAGCTTATGGTTCCTATTATTTATGAAACAGAAAGACAATGAGTTTGGTGATAAAATACAAGTGATTTCTAAGATAATAATTAGCCATATTGGAAATATTTGGGGCTTATATGATCTGTGATAGACTACTAGTTGGTTCTTCTAAGCCCATCCCCCCTCCCTCCCATTAAAACAAGCATTTGTGGAGATTGGTAAAACAAATGAGAAGAAATCTAGATCCACCAAAGACTCTGTATATCACAACTGCTCTCTGAGCCTGAATCAGCCACACTCATATTTCCTATGCCACTCATTGGATTTGAGGGTCTCTGTTACAGCAACATAACCTTTCCTTTTGTTTAACCAGGAAGCTAGCAGTAATACAGAGTAATTATCATGGTAGTATAGAATACAGTGATAAAACAGAAATCAGTACCTGGAAGCAAAATAATATGTAGCAAAGCCAAAAATATATTTCTAAACTGGTTTAAAAATTATCTGGTAGTCAATCAAGAAATAGATAACAACTACTAAACATCTGTATCCCTTGTAATGTCAGTCAAGCATTTGGCAAAACTCACCTGTGTAGCTTAGAAAGCAGACTATATGCCCAAGGAGCCTGTTGCCTTAGAGGAAATAACAAAAAAACAACCAGACATTCAGAAATCATTATTCTTTGCCACTATTAATAAGAACCATAAGAAAAGGAGAAACTCAGACAAGAATTTGTCATTTGAAAGCAGACATGGAGCTACCAATAGGCTAATGAACCGCTCCTTACCCGCAGTCAGAAATCTCAATCTCTTAAAAAGCCAGAAATCACAAGCTTGACAGGACTGGAAGAACAACTGGCTCTGCACTTGAGAATATCAGAACATCAGTCTACCCTCTCTCAAACACTCCCATAAGAACTCCTTGGCAAGAGGTACATCCAGACAGAAATCATTTAAAGAGAGTTATCTTCCAACCCAAGAGAATCAGCAGGTGTAAGACTAAGTCTGGAAAAAAATCTTTATATAATGTCAATAGAAACAGCAATAACTGAAAGGAAATACAGATGGTCTCTGACTTATGACAGTTTGCCTTATGACTTTCCAACTTTATGATGGTGCCCAAGCAATATGCATTCAGTAGAAGTAGTACTTTAGATTTTGAATTCTGATCTGTTTCCAGGCTAGTGAAACGTGGTATAATTTTTCCCTCTCAGTGATGGATAGAGGTAAGGAGTCACACCTCCTAATTAGCTACAGTGTGATAAAGGTAAACAACCAATACCCCACAGTGTATTTTCACTGCTATATAATGTTAAGTGCATTAGGTGTATCAAACGCATTTTTGACCTACAACATTTTCCACTGACAATGGATTTTGGGGGACATAATCCTATCACAAGTCATGGAGTACCTGTAGATGGAAGGCCCAAATTGCACTACCTGAGAAATCACAAGTCTGGTGCGCTTGAGGCAGGCCCCAGACTATAAAAACTACACTCTTCAGTATCCTTTTCTGAGAAAGAAAACCTCACAAATGGCATTCTTACAGAAGATGGACCTAAAAGGAGGCCTAGCAATCCTAGAAATGAGAAACAGGGTGTTCAGATAGGCCAAAGGCACGCTGTACCCCACTGCTAGAGTAGTAACTCTGTACAATAACTGAGGAATGCTGTGTTTCAATTCTTCCATTTTCTGAGTGGAAATTTTTATTGGCAGACTTTTCATATGCTAATAATTTGTCTATTTTTTTATAGCAATCAGATCATGAGTAACTTCACTGAACCTACCGTGAGAGCCATCAGCCAGACTTCCTATACAGTAGTTTTTAGGTTGTCTTCCTGGCAAGGCAAGAAGATGGTACAAACTATGTGGCTAGGTATTTAGGAGGCCAGAGCGGCAGTCAGATAGTTGTCCCTCAAGTCTGCCACATTTCATAGTCATCTAGAAAGGATATTTTCCAGCCTTCAACAAAATGTGACTTAGAATTAATGCGTGCAATTCTTTTGCTCTGGGATTTTTCCTTTTCCATAAACTTAAACATAGCCATGTTAACATCCCACGTTCCAGATCCCGGATCCCAGATTCCAGATCCTGGCCCAGGCTCTGCCAGTTAGGACAGCACTCGGGAGAGTGGTGAATATAGCAGCGGATAGAATACAGCTCCATCAAGACCAACTTTCATGAAACAGCTGCCACGTCTCTCCCTAGCATGGACTGGATAAAAAATAAAACATTTCACTTCTGGTTCCCTTTGCAATAACCACTATAACATTCGTATTTCTGCTCCTTCACCGGGAGCACTGGGACTTTCATAAGGTAGGACAATTCCAAGGAACCACTGCCAGAAATAAAGGAAACCAATTCACAGAAGTCAAAGTAGGAAATTAGATGGATGAAAACTCAAGCTGGGATCTATTTTACACATCAGTGAAGGCTCTTATAAAAAGCACAAAGACTTTCTAGTTCTGAAAAGTCTTCTTGTGTCATACTTCAAGGGCCCAGTCTAGGTGCTTTAGTTATTGGAGTAATATAACCTGATTTAACAAAACAATATGTATTTAGTAAGCATCCAATCTTTTCTTAGTTTAGAAATAATAATGAGAGAGGTTACGCCCCTACCTTCAGTCCCACAGTGAGCCAGAGAACAGAGACTTCCAGATTAAAAAGAACAAAAACAGAAAAACAGGCCATCCTGGTAAGCAGATAAGAAGTGCAAATGAAGCTCTGAGGTCCAGGGAAACCAAGCATCAATGGCGGGTAGCCATCCCCCAGCGCGCCTCCATCTTTATGGCAACAGTCTTCTTACGATGTTTGCCCTCCCTAAGCCTTCAGAAACTCAATGAAACTGAAATCATAGGGAAATAAATCATAAATTGACTGAAGGCGGGAGTGGTGTGGAGTAAATGATATTATTATGAATTTGAAACCTTTATGAAGACATTTCAATGAAAAATTTTCCAAAGCTCCATTTACATATTTATGAGTGAACACTCCCACTTACAGGTGGACAGGGAACAGTGAGCACAGAATTGTTGATCCAGTAGGTTAAGTAGTAGGTAGAAGATAATAGCGAATAAATTGCCAGCAGATGTTGTTGGTGGTTCAGAGCAGAGACTGCCAAAGCAGAATAGGCTGCTGGGATATCATGGAATCTAAATGACTTTCTTATTCTGGGTGATTTAATTTCACTGAGTGGAAACTTGCAACTATTTATTATGGAATGCCCAATGTAGCTGAACATTTTTTTTTTTTTTTTTAGTTTAAAAGCATTTCTTTATATAGAAGTCAGTGTGGTAAATACCATCTGCAGAACTAAGATCCTGTCCTTCAGGACTCTCCCAGGCATGCTCTCAAGCCCATGCTGACTCTTTCCACTGCCTCTCTTCCCCAGTGTTCCTCAGTGACATCATGACAGTGGGCTAGAGTCAGCCGTGGAGGGAGTAATTACACCATAGAAATTGGCAGACACTACAAATGAGGATTTTTCCCCCCTTTTTTTCCAGAGAACTGGTTTACCAGCACATCACTGCAGGGAGTACTGACAGCTAAAGCGTGAACTCGAGTGAGGTCACAGGACCCTCCCTAGAGCATTTTGCATCCAAGACTGGTCTGGCTCTGATTCCACACAGCTCTGAAGGGCCGCTCCGGCCTTCAATATGACTGCATCTCGCACTTTGCCTCCTCCTGTGCCCAATCCTGCCTCCTCCACTTCCTCACAGATACAAATCCAGAGAGCTCCAACCAACACCAACCCCTCAACACACACACACACACACACACACACACACACACACACACACATACAAACACACACAAGCCTCTGCTTCTACATCTGCTGCTCAAACAACCTAACCCGGGACAGAGGCATAAGGATAGAAAATTTATCAACCAGAGCCAAAGGAGGAAATTAATCATTTTAGAAAGACAACTAAAGACTACTTACATAGATCTGTATTGTTGAAAATCATCTCTGTTAAAAACAGTGAGGGACAAACTTGTTTGGTTGAAGTTTTTGCTGCTATTGATTTTGCTGTTGCTACTGTCCAGCAATGTCTTTTCTTGACAAAATATATTATGGATGTAAGAAAAAGTAGAGGCTCTGGTTTAAAAAAAACAGCCAGCATTTGTTTTTACTTGCTTAATTTTAGTAATTTTAAGAGGGATCAATTCAGTGGCTTTATCCTAAACTCAAAAGAGAATTACAAAAAGAGATCAAAGGTGATCAAAAGAATCAGACAGAAACTCATTTAACGAACTTTTTGGATATAGGCTACTTTTCTCCCTAATCACTGCTTTCAGCTTTGTTTCTTCCAATATTTTAGTAGTCTTTTGCATTTTTGTTCACTCTAAATTATCAGAACAGTATCTGATAAAAAAAAAAATTGCCTTTATATCACAGTTAAATCTCTTTTCATACTATTATGGACTGAACCCAGGGAGCTCAAAGCTACATCCTGAGCCCTGTTTTCACTTCTTTTCTTTTGAGACAGGGTCTCTTTCAGTTACCTGGGCAGCCCTTGAACTTGTGATCCTTCTGCCTCAATCACTTGAGTAGCAGGAATTATAAATATGGGTCACCACATCTGGCTCTCATACTTAAGCCTTATCTCTGCCTCAGGCCCTGTGGCTACAAAGACTGTGTGAGCAGAACAAAGTAAGTTGGCACCTAGACTCTTACGCAGCATGTCTGAGCAGAGAAAAGGGGAAACTGAATTCATCCCTGTACTTTTTTGAGGCATGTCTCCCTTAGGAGTGGAGTAGAGGGGAGGCAAGATAGGAAGAAGGGGCAAAGCTCTCTCAAGTAAATCTTGGGGACAGCAGGCTCTTCTAGCCAGGTGTTGGTGCTTTCCTGGCTAGCTCTGAGTAGCTCCTATTCCTTCTAAATGCCAGAAGTCCAAAGTCTGAGTCTTTCTGAAGTTGTCTCTCAGAGTTTATTAGGAGGCTCTGAGGAGTCTTCCTACTTCTCAGTTTTCTAAAATGAAGGTGATTCTGGCTCCATCATGCCTGATTTCAGCTCCTGATTCCTGCTGTGCAGAACAGGGTGGGATAGAAGCTGACAAATATATGTTGGAAGAAGGAAGTGGGCTACATGAAATGCTACCCCTTGAGGCTTCCCTTTCTCTGTTTTTCTCCTCAATTGTCCTTCATGTAGTTGCTTTGGGGAGTAGAGTGAAGTTTGGGGATCATGAGCTACCAATCCCTGATGGAATTTTCTGGCTCAAGTTGTTTCTCCCTCTTGGAAATTCGCTCTTGAGAAGCAAGGATACTTAATGCTTCTTGGTCCCAAACTTACGAAATGAATCATATATTCTAAATCAACATGAAGAGCTCACTAAATATCTGTACAATTTTTGATTGGCATTTAAACTAGCTATAAAACCTACCAGAAAAAAGGTGTGCCTATTATAAAGTGAGCCTAAGCTGCATAGTTGTATAGCAAGGTAACGCAGACCTCCTGCACTGGTTACTTAAATTTCCAGAGTGGCTATTGAATGGATCAAATGTAAGAGAAAATTGCTTCTTCATCTCCTGTATTTATACAGGAAGAAGCAGAACAGTATGACAGAAAATGTTATGATGACTAGAATACCCCACAACTAATACCTTACTGGCTCGCTAGGAACCTACCAATATGGCTTATGATTATAGCATAAGTTGCTTGAAATTTTCTGTAATTATTTAGTCTCAGTTCTACACACTGAATCCTGCTTTACATAAGATTCAGCACAATTTCAGGTTTTATCTCGTAACTAGATGCCATCATTAATTTGCTCTCATGTTGTTCAGAAATAGCCCTCTCTCACACATAGTGTGTTTCATACAATTTCGTAAATAACAACAAATTGAATCTTAGTGGCAGGTCCCTCAGAATTCTATGAACTTAAAGAAATAAATAAAAAGGAAAATAGCACCAGCCCGGTTTGTTAGCAGCTATAACCTTGGTCCTCAAAAACATCAGCTGAAGAAGAAAAAAAAAGCACTATTGCCAATACAGTTTGGGCTCCCTTAATTTCATGCACTGTGACTTCAACAATTTCTCTATTTCTCATCTTATTCTATAAAAGTAGCTTCATTTAAAAGCAGGGAAACCACATTTCATGCTCTTCAGTTTCATTAAAGTTACACAAAAGGAGCCTACCAAAAGGAGCCTCTCCTAATTAAACACTCGTAGCAGATGAAAATACTGAAATGATGAACCTGAAAGGAAGCTGACACTGTATAGTCCCCAGAACTTTTTATCACGACATGAAAAAAAGGAGCTGAAAAATTAAGATCTGAATCCCAAGATGAAGTGTCACATATGTCATTATAAAAAGGAGAAATGAGGTGCAGCCCACTGCTTTCTAAGGCAGCACAGGTGATGTGGCATGAGAGAACCAGAGAACAAAGGAATTTCCTCTGAGTCTGCACTAGTAAAGGCTTGCTGTCAGCCCCAAAATGGGGCGTTGGCGGCACTTCCTTATGTCAAACTATGATCAGAAACTCATGCTTGGGAACTAAGGGCGGTGGCTGGTGGCTACAGGTGCTTTGGGCTGGCCTGAGAGGGCCTTCATCATAATTCAGATGGAGTTATTGAGCATGCAGGTTAATGGGCACTTGAGCAAAGTGTTACCAAGAATGAAAGAGAGGGAAACTTAATGTGTTATTCCTCCCCTCCAGGATCTGCAAGATAAGCTTCTCGATTGACAGACCCCTCTCTCACAGTGGGAAGAGTAATGGATGCACTTCTCAGAGGTTCAGAAATGAGACTGCATTCGAGATGGCTTTCACCTCAACTCCAAAGGCAAGCAGAGCAGAGTTTAGAAAGCAAAGGCTTAGGCTAGGTATAGAGCTTAGTGGCACAAGTGCCTACTTGGCAAGTGCAAGGTCCTGAGTTAGCTTCCTGGTACTCCCCCTACAAAAAAAAAAAAACAAATGAAAGCAAAGACTTGTTTGTTCTGATCTTGGTAGCTCTTTATTTAAATGAAATTCACTGTCTACAGCCTAGAGTCTCCACTACTTACTAAGGTCTAATAAACGGCTTAAAAATTGATTAATTTCATATGAAACCTTATGTTAATAGACTTGTTGCCTAATGAATCATTGTCCTTTTTACTGCCTTGTGTTATTTTTATCAGGTGTTCCTAAAGCATGCTTTTCAACCGCATTCCTATTAAACTCAAGAACTGGTTACTATTTCATTAGTTAGAAGTGATCTGTTTCTGATTTTTCAATTCTTTTAACTGAGAAATGTTTGAACATTGAGCTTATAAAGCCATGAAAGATTGATGCTATCTTGTTATCCCTGTTTATTTTATTTGAACATTACACATATTTGCTCATGTTTATAGTGGACAAGGGCCCTTATGTGAGAGGGATGGGGCCATTAGCATGAAAACCTTATAAATTTCTGTTTGTATGTGTGTTTATGTATCTAAGCATAGATGAAACAAAGAGGCGTTTGTGAGTCTCTCTGTATATGTACATACAGTGAACTTTTTACATACGGCAGTAATGTATCATTCTAACAAAACGAGTGACTCACAATAGCTCTCTAAAAATTTAAAGAAAGTACGGTGAGGAATGATATTTAACTATATGAATAAGCCATAGCCTGCATATTGGTGACAAAGGTCTGTAGTGTGCAATTGAGGCATGCGCTGCTCAAGATGAAAACAAAGAAAAAGTATGGCAGATGCTCACTGGAAGTTTACTACATGCAAAAGTCCACTCTCCGTGCTTTGGAAATCTTTAAGGTAGATATTTTCCATAGTTTACAGTTTAAAGAACTGAGGCTTAAAGAGACTAAGGAAGTCTCCCCAAAGGATGTCAGTTATAAAGTTTATCGTCTAAATGAGGACATTATGAGAGAGAAAGGAAACACTCTGACCAGACTGCTAGTACAGCAGGTATGAAAAGAATTTATTTGGGACTGGGTTACCTACCCAAGGATGTAGCACAGATAAGAATCATACCAGGCAGATTGTGTATGGAGCCTGAAATCATAGACACTAAGCTATTCTATCAGTTTCTTTCTTTCTCAAATAACCCAGAATAAATAAGAGCATAGAAGAAATAAGTCTGCATATAAGGCACTATGGTGTATTATATACATGTAAGCAAATATGGATAAAAGAAGGCTGTGCTATCACATGCAAACAGCTAATTAACTGCAACTAATCTCTAGCTGGGCAAGTACAGCTCTAAAGTCAACAAGTAATGTGAAAATTGACTTCAGTCAGACTGTACTTCAAAAGCCTCATAGGGACCAACACCTTAAAAAGCACCAGAGTACTGATTCCAGCTGTGAAATCCAGAGTGTTCTCCTTACCATCACTTGCTGTTTATTTTGGGCTCTTCAGAAGATTTGAAGTTGACTCCAGAATCCTGAAGATGTCAATGGCTGCAACATTGAAGTCACAGAAATATGCAGTTAGGGGCACCCTGATGTCAACTCGATGGGTTTGGTCCTTGCTCTCAAATCAGTGTTTGGTAATTTGTATTTCAAATCAGATTCATCCAAGAAGTTTTCTTATGAAAGCCATTATCCACCATTATGGAGCTGGCTGTAAAAGGAACAAGAGCTGTAGGAATAGGAAGTTGTTCTTGAGCTCTGAGAATGGATGTGATATGTTGGGATATGGATGTTTGTTTTTCTTATATGGCTCTGTGTGTGTGTGTGTGTGTGTGTGTGTGTGTGTGTGTGTGTGTAGGGATGAGATTATTTTCAAATGTTACTTTAAAATTATGTATACCTATATGACCTGTCTGTTCAGTACCCAGCGTAACATAAGGGTGAAACATAAGCATCTGGATGTTTAAAATTTTCCAAACCCAAAACTATTGCTATTGACCATGGTAAGGTACTGCAGACTTTTGTGAACTGACAAACGTTTTAATAATTTTTCCTACTACCTTTGTGAGGATGAAAAATGTTGAGAGCTGGAGAATATTTAGCAAACTTCTACCATAATTTAAAGACCAGTGCCTTGAGACTGAACAGAAAAAAAAAAATCTGACTTTCAACATCAAACAGTTAATATTATCAAAAGCAGTTCCTAAATATAGAGTGGCCAACATATGATACCATTGTCCACTACACGAGCTTCCTAGAATAGCTTCACATCAAGTTTAAATAACAGAAAAGAAACTGCTAAAATAAAAGCTGTTCAATAAGACAGGTGAACACTCTGGCAAGCGGGGAAGGGTGTTGCCACACTCTGATGCATACATGGTATGAACAAATATGATGAACAGGTAATATTTTTAGAATTTATTATAGTGAAAGACACATTGCCATTACTCCCTCTCAAAATACCCCCACCCTTGCTTCCAACACACCTATCCCATCATACTTCCTATTTTCAGAAGCACTTCTGGAAGTCTCCTTTTATGATTATCTTTAGACATGCAGGCATGGCTATCTCAGCATCCTGAACCAACTCAAAATATTTACCTTTGATCATTTTGACTTTGGAAAAGAGCCAGAAGTCGCATGTTGCCAGATTCAGTGAATGAGGTGGATGAGGACATACTGAAACATTTCCGTGAACTTTTCTTCCCTTTACAAGGTGCTTAGCAGCAGCATTCACTGAATTTTGATCATGCTGTGTGAAGACACTCTTTTTTTATATCCATTTTTTTTTAATTTTATTTTTAAGACAAAAGAACCCAGGATAACATAGAAACAATACAGAAAATACCAAGTTATAGAGATGATAGTAGGAAACTGGCACTGGATGCTGTATAACATAGTTATCTTCGTATTTGTTATAACAAAATCAATAAAGGAAATACCGAATTACAGAGGAGACAGCAGGGAACCATCACTGGATGCTGTGTTACATAGTGTTGTCTTTGCGTTTGTTAACACAAAAACAATGAAGGAAACACCAAATTACAGAGAAAATAGTAGGGGGCCACCACTGTATATTGCATTACATAATGTCATCCCCGCCCCTATCACTCAGTTATATAGATGATGGCTCGTTCAGTTAATCGATCTTCTCCACTTTACCTCCGTTGTTCTACCACCCTGTCAGTGGTCTTCCCACTGGTAATAACTGCACTTTTGGTTTATTTACTCCCTCATGTTCTTACTTTGGGAAGAGACTTGGCTGCTTCTAAATGTGCTGTATAGTACATGGGCGTACACAAGTTACTGTGGCAGGAGGTGGAGAAGCACCCTTTGGCAAGCCCTAACAGCCATCAGGTGTCTGGTCGGGGAGGCGGGGTTACACAGTGAACCGCCAGGCTCTGTCAGTGCATCCATGTCTATAGGCTCAGACGAGTCTTCAGGGCCGACTGGGGGGCCAGGCAGACTGCCTGGTATGCTCCGGGGGCTGAGCAGAGCACCTGGCACACCCTGGGGGTCAGGCGGAGCACCTGTCATGCCTCAGGGTCTGGGCGGAGCTCCAGGGATGAGGTGGAGTGCCTGGCATGCCACGGGGACCGGGCAGAGTGAAATTTATTTAGTTATTTATTTCTTTCTAATGAATTAACCATTACATTTCTAAAGTTCTGAAATGGCCAACAGATCATAGAAAGATACCACTTTAGGCTCCTGCTTGAAACCAACAGCTTCAGAAAACTGCTAACCTTGATTCAGGGCCATTGTAAAGACACTCTTGAAAAAGTACTTCCTGAACTGCTTCAGAAATTTGCAAAAATGGTGGGATAATTGTGCCTGAAGAGAAGGAGAATTTTCTCAGGAGATCAATGGCAATTTTACTGTAATACATTTTTTTTTAATTTAAACATTCACTGAATATTTTGATCACCCTTGTATATTTTACGTCAATACACCCAGCTTCAAGCATTATATATGACATTTATTTAATATTACACATAGGACAAGATCTTAAACCTCTCTCAATTTCAGATCATTGTCTGAGAAATAAAAGATATCCCTGTCACTGTACCAGGAACCACTTTCAATAGCCATATACTTAGGGATCCTATGGGTACCTAAAGCATGAACAGAGGCTAAGTTGACTCAGAATCTTAGAAGTTTTTACAATGGTGAATACTGAGTAGACATCATGGAAGTCATACATGGGCAGCTCCCACCTTGCTCAATCAATGGACAATCTGACTTAGAATTGCTAAGGGATTTACATGAAAACCCACATTTTTTTTAACTCAAGGTCAAACATTTAGCTCCAGATGTGTCTCACCGAGAAAATGTCTCAACTTCATGTATGATATTTCTTTCCCAGAGAAGACTTTTCTGCCCTTAGCCAGCTTCTCTCCCATGTATGCAGGTGGGATGACTCCATGACGATGCCCTTTTTCTCACTGTATTAACAACACCCTCTCTGCTAACCAAAGTAAGACCAAGCATGAGGGGCAGATCTCCAGCCTGCTAATCCTGTGGGCAGGTACTCTTGCTCTTTCTTAGACTGCAGCACAGCAATCCCTGGCTAGGCTGCCTGCCACAGCCTAAAGCACACTCAAGATTTTCATCTCTGCTCCCTCATTTTATAACTCCTAAAGACACTTACTTTATAAGATCAACATAAAGAGCAAAGAGGAAATGTACCTAGGACATAGTGGGCACTAAACAAATGATGTTTACTCAGGTTCAAATCACGGTACCACATGTAAACCCACTTCTTTGTTTGGTTCCAGTTTCTTTGTCTAAGAGCTACACAGAGAGACATCTTAAAGCATTGTGATGAGGATTAAGTAAAAAGTAGGATGGTGTATATGAGTGAGCTACTCAATGAGGCTCTTTCAACATGCTTTCACTTCCTTTTATTTTTATACCTGCAAGGAAAAAAAAAGCATAATATGATGAAATTCTAGAGGAGTAAACAATTGGAAGAGTGCAAGCTCTGGAGTGAAACTGCGTTCAAACCACAGTTCTCCCACCTCTATAATTTGAAGTAAGTTATTCGACTTCTCTGTGCTTCAATTTCCTTATCTGTAAGGGTCATACTATTAGTATTTACCTGATGCAGGTAGTTGTAGAATTAAACCAGATGATACATAAAGACCAGACTTCAGTAAATGTTCAATAAATGTTAGCAAGTGTTCAGTGTTTGTCAATTCGACTTTAGACTTCAGACCATGACAAAAACAATTTGGGGCATGCTTGTCCTTAGAGGAGAAAGATAACCTCTGGGGAAATCATGCTCAGCTCTAACATTGAGCTTCATCTATAGTCATAGCTGAGGGCTCTCTATATTAAGTTCCGAGAGCGGTTGTAAACAAATTACCACAAATGTAGATGGTTTGAACAGCAAAGCTTTATTCTCTCATGATTCCAGAGGAAAGATGTCCAAAACCAAGGTGTCAACAAGGCCATGATCTCTCTGAAGAATCTGTTCTCATGCCTGCAGGCAAATCTCACTGTTCCTTAGTTAGTGGAGACATCGCAGTCTCAGCCTCTGATTTTACATGGCATTCTTGAGGTGTCTTTCCCTGACCATCTTCTCTCTGTTTGTCTCCTCTCTGCTCCTTATAACAGCACTAGTCATATGGGATTAGAGCCTTCTTCAATCATATATCTTACCTTGATTACATCTACAAAGGTTATTTCCAACTCAGGCTGTATTGTGAGTACTGAGGATGGGAAAGGTAAGTCTTCAATTGTATCTTTTTGAAGGGACACAATTCAAACCTTAACACTCTCATATATTAGGGCACAAATCTCATAATCCTTAACAAGAACTCTTTCACTAGCTTTCCCTGAAAGCTCCTGAATGCCATATAAAAATAAAAACTAATCCTGCTACCATGAAAAGGACACTTAGAGGTATTAATTTTGAAAGTTTGCTATAATCATCCAAGCTGTTTTTTGCTAAGAGAGAGGAGAAAAGATTTGGAAAAGTTTTATATTTTAAAAATAATAATATTAAAGCAAAATTTGCTGCTGCATAACTGGTTGCACAGAATCCTAACCAAAGAACAGCTTTCTGAAGTTGATACGGAGCATACAACCTGAACGGCCTGGGTGTGCGCTGTGTACATGTTCATGTGATTACACAAGCACACACACACATACACACACACGCACACACACACATCATTTGCCTCTGTGTCCCTCCCAAAATTGAAATGATCTGAAATCAAGCAAGACAGATGGCTGAGTGGGCCTCATGAATCTCATATGTCTCATGGAAGTTAAGCAGTTATTGCAGCATTTCTGAAGAGGAAACACTGCCAGTTGTTTTTTTTTTTTTCTAAATGTATACACTGTACTGTCTACCTTTATGATGCCTTAAAATATTCACCTTTGAGATCTTTGAAGGTTAGGACTCCGAAGAAGCCTTGAAACCTAAATGAAAGAATGCAAGAACTTCTATTTGGGGTACTCTTCCTAAGAAACCAGAAACACATTAGCACGCTAACATAATTGGATACAGATGTGTCTCACGTTATTCTCTAGGCCTACTTCTGAGCAAGTTTTGTAAAAGTTGAGGAAAAATAATTTTGTACTCACCAGAAGTACTCTTCATCTTTAGAGGAATTTGATGTTTAAATCTTTTATAAAACAATGACTCTTTGTGAATGTTCCTACCATGTAAATAAATGTAAATAACTGTTATTCTTGGCACAGAGAACTGCTAAGCGTGTGTTAGAAGGACCACACTGTGCCAGCAGGAGGTATGCATGACCAACCTCACCCATCCTCCTGCCCTCCCACCTCCTCTCAGCCTAAAAGCATTGAATGGCTCTTCTTGACATATTTTTCACTAATTTAGGAGGCTTTGTTGTCGTTTCGGATTTGGCAAGGGGAACAATATAATACAGGACATGTATTTTATATTATTGATAATAGTTACCCAAAGAATCATACACAAAGAGAGTGTAAGAAATCCTTCCACACACTAAAAACCAAAGAATCTAGCTGAGGGCCTGGATCCCACGGTACTGTCTACATGAGTCCAACTGAAGACCTAGAGCCCATCACAGCGCCTCCCACGAGGCCAGCTGGAGATCTAGAGCCCATGACAATATCTCAAGCAGGCCTGTTTTACAGATCTGTGCTAGGAAGGCCCAAAGGTGAGAGATGGAATCTAGGAAGTCTAGATGAAGTCTGTATGAAGGATCTGTGCTAGCAGGCTGGGGATGTGAACTGGAACCAGCAAGCAGCCCTCAAAGTAAGAACCAGGACACCTCAGAAATGTACCACAGCCATCTTCAAAAACAGTGAGGTCCTGAGCATCTCCAGTGATGAGGAAAGCTGAGTTCCCATCAGAAGAGCCAAACTGACAAGGCTTTCCAGGAGACTGAGCAGTGCACGGTCTTCCCCACCAGAGCCAGGAAGCAATGTTCAACGTGACAACCAGAGCTCCTGAGCTCCTTAGATAATGAGAACAGCTGAATTCATCAGGAAAGCCAGCCTGACAAGGTCCTCCAAGAGAACTAACTGCTCCTTATAGCTTCTAACAGCACCCAGCAACTTCTCTCTTCTCCAGTTCTGCCTGAGGATTGATACTGCTGGCGACCATCCTCAGGTGGGTGTTGCACACCCAGAACCATACTGGTTAAGTTCAGCTGAATGTTACAAGTTGACTTGTAACAAGGACTTGTACATGTAGTTTGGGACTTTTCAAAGCTTATCCTCAAGGCTATAAGAACTTTCAGAGCACTTGGTCATCTTCCTTAATCTTTTCCTCCCTAGCTCCTTCTGAACGAATGCTGGCCTCCTTGTCCTTTACTATCTTTGTCCCTAGATCCTTCATGGCCCTGCTAGTCCTCCCTCTCAGAGGTTTTCATGGACACTCACTACCTACTTCACATTTTACCCATCAAATACAACAATTTTCCCATTCTGTGAACGTTTATGGTGTTTGTATCTGCCGCTTGAATTCTCATAATACTTTCTCATAGACTGATTGTCTTTCCTCAAGGATTCCACAATCCACTGGTAATTTTTCAAGGTAGTAATTTATAGTCCTTCATTGTGTCCACCTACTGCTTGAAATAAAGTCTGTGTTCACTGCTACTTGAGGATGAGTTTAATGTCACACACACACACACACACACACACACACACACACATTTAATGTGCAGCACTGAACTAGATGACACAGGGGATGTGAACAAGACACAGGTTCTAGCTTTAGTATACGTAACAGGAGGAAAAGCAAAGATTTGACTATGATAAGGACAAGAGGAATATGCCGACAATAGTCTGGGACAAGAAACTAGATACTTTCAGCAATGAAGACAAGCAAAGGCTTCAGAGTGCAGGTGGCTTTTGGAATGGAGCTTTGAGGGGGTTAGGATTTCAACAAGCAGAAAAGAAAGAACTTAAGACTGAATGCAGAAGGGCTGGGGATATAACTCAGTGGAATAAGCACCTGCCTGGCAAGCGCAAGACCCTGAGTTCAATCCCCAATACTACAAAAGAAAAAAAAAAAGACAACACACAATCCTGGGGTGACCACCCCTATTTTGCAGGGAACTATGAGAAGCACTAAGCAGAAAGTAGTAAATGGAAGGCTGATTGGTATAGGCATTGCTGCAAGGACCTTCGTGCCTTGCTGCAAATGTACAGAATGATAAGTTAGAATTCTCTAAATTCTCCACTTTGCAAACTAGCAGAGATCAGGAAGAGATTTCTGTTTTGATCAGGAACACTGGGTTGTTGACACTGGAGTTACACTGTGCCTGAAATCCTACATTAACTGAGAAGCAAAGCCTGTATTAACCAAACTCCGGAGCTTGCATAGTTATTCCTCAAAGCCATAAATCACAGCAAATCAGCACAGAGGCAACTGGGCTTCCTACCAAACATTAGTGAATTTCACCTGAATTTTTCTTTCTCATTAAAAAGAGAAAAAAATAAAGATAAGCTCTCAGTTACCTACATTTGCCAAAAGGACAGATTAGCTGTAACTGCATGAATCTGTCTGCTCAATAGCTTGTGTACCCTACCATGCAGTTAAATAATTAATCAATACTCTCTCATCATTTGTAACAATGGCGTTATTGCTGAGACAGAATACCTGATGCCCAAAATTAAAGAAGGGAAGGTTTATTTAGCTCACAGTTTGTGGAGGTTTCAGTCCATACTTGACTGGCTCCAAGGCAGGGTGGTACATGTTAGAGGGCAATAGTTCACGGTGGTGGAAAACAGAAAAAGGCAGCAAAAGCAAAAAGATGGAGCATCAGAGAGCAAGCCTCTTGGCCTCCCTTATATATTCAGACTACCCACTCTAGGGTGGGTGTAGCACCCACACCCGTAATCCCATCACTGGACCATGAATCAATCATAAACTCTAGAAGCCTGCCCCATGACTGCATGAGGTACTGGGGGGCCGTCTAGACACAAACCATCATATTCTACCCTGGGCCACCAAAGACTCATGCACATTCCTCTATGAAAAAGGCATTTTAGTCCATTTGTGAGAGTTGCCAAAGTTCTAACAGTCTCAGCAATGCTGAAAAATCCAAGTCTCAAATCTCCTCTGAGATTTAAGGCAAATGCTTAGCTGTAAGCTCTTGTACAAATGAAAAGTTAAATACTTCCAACATTCAATGGCACAAGATATTACCATTCCAAAAGGTATAAACAAGGCAATACAAAGAATGGGACCAAAGCAAGTCCTAATCCAGCAGGGCAAGCATTAAGTTCCATAGTTCCACATGAAACATTGGAGGCAATCTGTAGCCAATTGTGAGTGTCAAGTGGCTCCGCTTCTATGGCGCTTGTAGTAGTTGTAGGTCTCACGGCTTCCCTCCTGGGCCCACTCTGCTCTCTCCTTGAAATTTTCCTCAGTTGGAGAAGCCTGGTTTGTCCAAACCTCTGGGGCCTCCACTGCATCGTTGGCTTCACCGTCACAGCTTCACACACTGCCCTCTTGGGAACACACTGTCTGGCCTCCTAGGCCTTCTTCTGAAATCTACTGGAAGCCTCTTTAATCTCAGAACTAGTACATTCTGCATGCGCCTAAAACCAGCACCATGTGAATGATGCCAAGAGTCTGCTGCTAGCTGAAGTGGTAGTCAGGCTTTCCTCTCTCTTAGCTGTAGGGGTCAAGCGCCTGGATTGATGACCATTCTGAACCTGATTCTGAGGAATAAATTTTCTATACTGTTGCCATTCTTGGACCTGGTGTGGCTGCCACTATCTTGGAACATAATGTGGTTGCCGCCATTCTGCCACATGGTGCTCTACCGCTTTCTTCTCAAAGCCAAGTCTTTAACTTTCGTAGTTTTGAGGCTGCAAATGGTGGGGGTTTTCTGCTTCTTGTGATGCCTTCAGGTCGTATTTTGTTTTCTTATTCCTTCTCAGTAGTGGAAGTCTCCTCAGCTCTATCTCTACAGTCTACGGCTTTACTGGAGCTTCCTTTCTGGCCAAACTCACAACATTTTTAAATCATCCTACTAGGCTCTTTGCTCTTGATTTACAACATAGATGTGGCTAACGACCCCAACAATAGCCACGCCACAACATAAACATTAGATTGCCTTGAAATTCTTTTGGCCAGATTAATTAATCTACCCTTCGTCTCAGGCAATGTCTCTGGACATGAGCAAAATGTAGATATACTTTCTGCCAAGCCATAACACCCATCATCTGGAGTCCAACAACCAATGCAGTCCTTCCCAGCAGAAATCTCTCAAACCTGGTCTTTACCAGCAGGATTTCTATCAACCTTCTGGTCTTTTGAACTCTGACCAGACTCTCCCATACAATACAGCCTAAGGTATTCCAGCTCTCTTCTTTCAGGTGACATCTCCAAGTCTTTCCAAATTCTTTCCACAAGCCATTTCCAAAGGCTGTTGAACCACATGGTCAGTTATAATCACAGCAACAACCCTACTCCTCGGGTACTAAATTCTGTCTTGGTTACTTTTTTCTCATTGCTGAGACAAAATACCTGGTGCCAAAAATTAAGGAAGGAAGGAAAGGTTTATGTAGCTCACAATTTGTGGTGATTTAGTCCATATTTGGCTGGCTTCAAGGCACATGGCAGAGGGCAACAGTTCATGACAGTGGGAAACAGCAGAAGGCAGCAAGAGCAAAAAGGAAGGAGCAGGAGAGAGCAAGAGTCTTTCTCTCCCTTATACCGTCTGCAGACTACCTCCCCCTAGGGCGGGTGTAGCACTCACACCTATAATCCTAACATTGAGCCATGAATCAGTCATAAGCTCTAGAAGCCCACCCCATGACAGCATGTGTCTTTGTGGGGACATCTAGACACAAACCATAACAAATGGCTTATTTCTAGAAGGAAGCCAACATTAAGTTGAAAAGGTCTTTCTTACAGAAACATCATTCCTAGTATGAAGCAGTGATAAATCAAGTTGAAAGAAATTTCTTTTCTACAAACATTTAGTTTTCATATGTTATTTTATAAAAAACACATTATTATATCTGTCATGGTTCAAGTGTACTTAAAGAAGACAACAGAGGAAGGGATTAAAATACATCTTATATAATGCACATCGCTGTTAACCACATATGAAAAGAACAATGGTAAATGCCTAAAATAAGTACTTAGATTTTTCTCAGATAGATTTTTAGATTCTTCAAAAGTATTTATAAGCTTGTATGACAGAAACAGATAGGTCATATTTTGGGTCATGGTGTGAATTCACCTAATGTTCAACAGTACTTCTTCTTAGTATGTTTTTCATGTTTGGTTTGGTCTGCTTCTAAGTATGTCCTCAGCTACACAGGAGACTTCTGTTTCCTTCCAATGTTTGCTGCTCTTCTGAATATTTTCTGATATACAATCTACATCTTTCTGTTCTCTTATCCTATTTTTGAGTATGTGTCCTAAGGATGCTAAGTCACAAAAGCCTACATCTAATTGCTGAGATCTGAAGTTGTTGATTTGAGTGTTCTTTCTTTCTTCTTGTTTTAATCCATTAGCTGCATTTCCATTCAGCCACAGAAGAACAGATGTTGAGCTTCTAATAAGAAAGAGCATGAATCCCATAGGAAAACAGTATCTCCTGGATCTAAAAGCAATATAAGAACAAAGTTTCTCATGTTTGACTAAATTTTGCTTAGGAAATGAAATCATATGGTCTTTTCTATGTACATTTGCTAAAGTTTTAGCCTAAAATAAACTAACACGGCTTTCCTACTGTTGAAATATGTCCCCCCAGGTGCAGTGATGAAGCTGCCTCATACCACACCTCGGAGTCTCTCTGTGATTAGTTTACCATCCTCATAAGCCTGAGCTTACCGCTTACTATATATAGAGCAGGCGGAAGTGCATAATCGCTCCTAAGTCACAAGAAAAATTCTCAGTTCAGGCAACGCTATAGAAAAATAAAAGTTTAAAGTGCAATCAGGTGCTTTGATAGAAAACCTCAGTTCTTTGATTACTTCTGGAGAGGGATATGCATTAATGTCAAATCATCACTTGATGTAAAAGCCCAGATTTTTCGATAAAAAATAGCTTTTATAGAACATTAAAATCAGATAGACAAGCAGTTAAATGCCTTTGTACTTTGTAACTCTGGCCCCCTGGTGTGACTTCTGATGTATATGGGGATAATTGAGAATCACATTCTGAAACTGACTAAAAATTGCCCAGAATTATGGATGTTAGATCATTTCAAGACAGTGGAGTGTGGGCTAGAGTTAGCGGTCGAAGATAAAAAAATGTTTAAAGCCCTTCGTAGCTCATCTACATTGTCTTCCCTTCTCAGCCTCTAATGTGATGTCTTGCGCACAGCTGATAATAAATATATATGAATTATTTAATAAATGTTATACACATTGTTACCACACATACTTTATGTGACCCACCTCTACACCTTGTGCAATGCAATTTCCCACTTTTCAATATAACTTCATTGCTTAGTTATACTGACTCATGCACACACTAATCCTATGACTTCCATATAAATATTATCCTCACTTTATATATAAAGAAACTAAAGAGCAGAGAGGGTGATTTGCACCATCACCCAGAGGGCAAGGGGCAGAACCAGGATTCTAGCCTAGGCTTTCTTCTTCTGATGTCTGGCACCAACTCTCCTACCCTGTCCTAACCTCCTCACCCCTCAAGACAGTGGTTCTCAAACTCAAATTGGCATCAAAATAGCCTAGAGAATTTCAGGAAACATCGACTCCTGAGACCCACCTCCAAGTCTAGGATTCAGAAGGGCTTGTGTAAGACCCGAGATCTGCACTTCCAACAAATTGTCACATACTTACTGCTACTGTGCTGGGAACTTCACTTTGAGAAACTCTGGCTGGCAGGATCATTGTCCATAGGATATGTGCTAATGTCATGCTTACTGGATAGCATCCACCTGGAGCCTACGCACTGTAATGAAGAAACCCGCCATTCTGTCAATTTAATGAATAAACCCATGTTATCTCTTGTGCAGTCTAGCACAGTTGCATGAGGAATGTCACTGAGGACATAGAATTCTTCCATTCATCGCTCTGTCATTCCTTAGGATATTATTTTCCACGTGGTTAAAGCTAGGACTCTGACACACACAGGCTTCATCCAGTAAAGATGGGAACATATATGCTATGAACTAATGCCCAGTCTCAGAAGTAACACGTCATTTCCACTCACATTTCAGTTGCAAGAACTAAGGCATCTGTCTTAGTCACTTTTCTTTTGTGGAGACAAAATATCCAATACCCAAAATTAAAGAAGGAAAAGTTTGTTTAGCTCACAGTGTGTGGAGGTTTCAGTCCATAATCAGTTGGCTCCAAGGCAGGGTGGTGTAGCACAGGGTAAGCAGTTCATGGCAGGTGAAGACAGCAAAAGCAACAAGAACAAAACAGGGAAGAGAGCAAGCCTCTCTTCCTCCCTTATATAGTATTCAGGTTACCCCCAGCCAGGGCAGATATAATGCTCACACCATCCCCCTGCTCTCCTCTTGCATAGGATGAGGTTATTTACAAAGTGAGGACTCTGGCCCCCTGATGAGTCACTCAGTTAAACTTCTAAATTTCTCAAGTTGACACAATATAGCAACCATTACAGCATCTAACAATAACTATGAGAGATTCAGGAATATTTAATTATACTCTAAAATAGAACCTGGAGAAATAGAATTGGCAGTTGACATACAATCCATGCTGCAAATAACCTGCCTTGTATTTTACTTTGTTCCCTTTCTTCCCATGATCTGCCATATTAACAACTGCCCTGGATATTACACACACATCTGATGTTTGCCTTGGGTTAGAGCATCTATGCTTTCCACACAGGAGACCCAAAGAACATGATTGATCAAATTACTCAGAGTAAGATCTTTAACCTATCTACAGCTACTTAGTTCACAGAAAGCATGCTAATGGTATATACTTGCTGTCCTAACAGTCTTAAAGATATACCATAAAATATACTTATGTAATAAAAATATATTATAAACTCTAGAGTCCTGTCAGACAGAATCACTATGCCACTATGAATTCTGCTTAAATAATTCATTTAATTATCATGTAAACCCCAAAGGTAGATATTGTTTTATCCTGTTTTTCAAATAAGGAAACAGAACTACATAAAAATTAAGCATTGGTAGAATGGAGTTTAGGACACACACAGGCACGACTCCAAGTCTTTGTTTACAGCCACTACTGAATCTTCAAAAATATAAACATCAAATAATAAATGATTTAATAGGTAGATTGAGCCACCTTTCAAATATTAGAAAGTTATTCATGGCATTAATATTAATCTGATGCTATCCCTAAGAGATTGCTGTATTTGCTCACAGGAGCCTGACTTGAAGGCATTTAATCCACTGGTTCACAAGTCTGAGTGCTACTTTCTCTGGGGAAATTGCTAACAAATGTCACTGTTTGGACCCAACCCAGATCAATAAATCAGCATCTCTGGAGTGAAGAACAGGCATCCATTTACTATATATGTTTTAATTGTGTTGATCTAACCAACAGCAGGTATTCAACTAATCCTGCGTGATCATGCTGACCCAGGAAGCAGGCTGCTGGGCAGAAACCTACAAGTTACATTCTGCAGATAAAGCTTTGTATCCTCATTATCTTTAAACCCAAGTGTAACTATTACAAGTCACCGACATTTACATAAACCCCGAATGCTTTTCAACACACCTTCCTCAGGTTGAACAACTGTTTTTTAAACATTGGTATCCTACAAACTTCCCCCATCCTGTGACACACAGGTGATAGGAAAATCCCTTTAATACAACATGTAATGAAAGAGCCTGTGAACAGGCAACAAAATGGGCTTCACCCCAAATTCCTCAAGGTGACAAATAGCACAACCATGTTCCAATATTTTACCTGCTTTAAGACTCTGTGTGATACTCTAGAATGTTTTCAAAACCTCCTCACAATTGTATTCTGGGGCTGGGGATATAGCTCAGTGGAATAAGTGCCTGCCTGGCAAGCACAAGGTCCTGAGTTCAATCCCCAGTACCGCAAAACAAAAAAAAAAAACTGCATTCTGATCATGTTTGCATTTTTGCCTGTTAGGGCATCTGTTTTTCCTAAGAGAAAAGTAAGCACTTCTTCTGGAAGGAACAAATGAGTTGATGATAAAATATAAATTTTGCAGCTTCCCTGTATATCGATATTTGACTTACAGCCGGCACAATTTAGTATTCTCTGATATCTACCCTCTTTTGCTTCCTCAGTGATGAAAACCCTGAAAATCAATTGGTCAAATGAAAATAAAAAATAAAGACCACAATGAAGCTAAGCGTGGCCTGTGATTAAGCTCTGGCCAATGGAAGATAAATAGAACCCATTGGTGAAATTCACAAGACATCATTCTCAGGTAAAGGAGCATGAGATCTTTCTTCTCTTTCCTTTTTCCTGGAGCCTAAAGTGAGGATACAAATCTGGACCCCCCAAAGCCGTTCCAAACAAATAGACACTGTTGCTGAGGCTGGTGAATGAATGAGGATGGGCAATGCCGAGACTCCAGTGAGAAGGGAACCACCACATCAGCCCAAGGCAGTCTGCATTTCCACTCATTTCTGGTTCTGCTCACTACCTTTCGAAGTCTCTGTTCCTGACAATGGCACCTAACTCCGGCTAATACCTGGCCACTTAAAGAAGCACAAATGAATCAGGAAACGAATGCAGAAGACATTTATATATTTAAAAGCAGTAACTTAAAACTTATTTTCTATGATTAAACTAAATATGCTTTCTCTTTCCTGATTGCTCTTTCCTTAAGCTATAACAGGGAGAGGAAAGGTAAAACATACAGCTCTTGTGGAGGGAGATGTGAGAGTCTGAAATCACCTAATGTATGAAAAATGGTTGCTAGGTGACTGTTGTCTGAAAGCTTGCTGAGGTGTGTTGGCACCTAGGGAAAAATGCAAGTAGGAGTAATGTTTTGTAAGTTTACACCTTAATGAAGATGCTGCATTATTTTTAAATGGTGAGCACTGAGTAAACAAGCAAGGGGGGAAAACCCACATTTTTTGTGTAAGATAAAACATTTTTTTTCTTTGCAAACAGCCACGTTCTCCTCAGAGAGGAGCGAGAAATGGCATTCGGCGGTGACGGGCAGCCTCCTCCCGTTCCCCTTGGTCCAAACGAGCTGCACTGTCTCCCAGGTTCCAGAAGCAGCTGCCACAAACCTCAGTTTTAGCTCGTAACACCTGCCAAAGGCCTGAGTCACTTGGGAAGAGGGGGTCCGCTGCTGATGGTCCTTTTGACAAGGGGAGGCCTGGGCTGTTTCCAGTGACAATCTCGTGTCACACGTTGTGAATGTGTTGATGTGAAGCAGAGGGGAGGACAGATGATACAGACGTTTTTCATGACAGAGGAGAGGAGGCAGGGAGAGGACGGAGCAGCCAGGTCCGGGATAGGTCAAGAGCGCACTGAGTCACTGGCCTCAGGTTAAGCACAATTTCTCTGGCCGAGAGTTTCTGACCACAGTAGAAAAAATCACCTCGCTCTTCTCACCATATCTTCCTGAGTGTTCTTACCAGAACACTTAGATCTCTCTGATCCTTAGACTTCTCTCCCAAAAGGTGACTAGTGAACACAGACGAAGGTATTTGTCATTACTAATGGTTTAGACAACTGGGAATGAAGCCAGGCATTTGAATAGGAACAGGGTGGTGGAGAAGGTACAAGACTGAGGCTTAGCAAAGCAAAAGATCCTAGTGGGCAGGCTGGAGCTTCCAAGCAGGACTCTGCCTTGTGAACATAAGCCTGAACTCACCTTCCCTGCTTTTTGCACTTTCATTAATTTCAAGGATCCAGTTGCCATTCATGACCTGTGGCAGTTTGACGAACATCTACCCAACAGAAACATTTCTAGTGATGAAACACCATCCTCTGAGCCAGCCCTTCTGCCAGCTCATATCTCACTCTGGCCCAGAGAGGCGGAAAGGAACACATCAGGTCCCCGCTTGAAGGTTGGAAATGTACGCAGAATCGGAGCAGGGGAGCAGGGTCCACTGGGTCTTTCCCTGGGTTTAAAATGTTTCAGCTTGGCTTGTGGAAGGAGAACAATGTCCAGGCATCTGTAGTATTTCCAGCAAAGCTACTGTTGTCTCCCACCAGGCAACAGTATTAGTGGGATTGTAATTATTATTATTTCCTTTTTTAAAAGACCAGTTCAAAAACCTTGAATAATAATTTACCTCACAAGCATTTGCTCGTTATGTACTTTCTCCGTCCCCTCTGCTCTTTCAGAATCTTATTTTTGTAGCTAGACATGTAATAATCTCCCAGAGTTTCTGGAGCAGGGCTTTTTCTATTCATGTGATTGCAAACAGAAACTCCTTATTCGAGAAGGGAAAAGGTTATTAAACCAAGTGCAGGTCTTTCTGCGTTAAAGTAAAAAGACAGAAAGGAGCTGCGACTGCCATCTGAACTGTGAGGCAGGATGCAGCACCCATCTCCAACTCAGCCTGTCCAAACGGGCACATCGCCAGCAGTGGATCCAAAAGTCAATTTCTTAATAATCTCATTTGCAAGGCATCTGGTTTTTTTTTTTAATATCTGCTCATTGTTTTTGGTGTCCAGGCTTGTTTTCTAAATGGAATTTAAGTAAGTTATTAAAATCTTACACTATTATATTCTGGGACATTTGTGTGGTGAACTACCTTAACACCCTAGCAATGACTCCGAAGTGCATCTAAAGTCAAAACTTGGGACAGTTGCATGTTTGTGGATACCTCTGACCACCGGACTTGGAGCTTGGCTTCACTTGGCGTTGTTTGGGGCTGAAATCGATGCTGATTATACTGCAAAAGAGAGTCCTGTGGTTCCCGTCTTTCTCTCTGCCACTCCTCCTTACCTTGTGTCGCAGTCTGAACAGTTCCGTCTTATAAAGCACATCCAGCCACACTGCAATTCCAGCATTTCAGTGATTCTCTCCACCAGCCGCTTCTGATGCATAAGTTGTCCCCCAAAGCATCCCAAATGCCTTCAACATTGCAAAAACTCAAAATACCCAGCCAGTACTCTGAGTACACCATGGGCACCACGGGGACATAAAGCAGCAAAGTCACATTAAGCCATCTTACTGGGAGTTATCAGAAACAAAACGAACTAATTATTATTTCCCTTCTCTTCCCAGTGATTTGCAATTCCTGGATGACACCTGAATAACAGCGAAAGGCTTCAAGGCAACCCTTTAGAAAATGACCTTTTGCTTTCCCCATTTCATTTGCCCTGAGTGTTAATTGACTTTGAAAAAACAGTATATTATCTTTTTAGAAAAAAGAAAAAGATAGACCTGATTTGTGAACACCAGCATCCGACAGCATCAAAGCGCTGTTTAAATCATCGAACAGCACCGCTGAGAACCGCAGTCCAGGACAGGGATTTGCAAGCGAAGGGTACTCTGACAATGAAAGAGTACTGCTGCCATCTAGAGGTGTACACAAGAAGCGGCCCCTGTCAACGACCCAACAAGCAGGGAAATGATTTTCATTATCATCCTGCTTTGTCAGTAATTTTCTCCTTCGCTTTGTGCGCAGAGGCGACCTCTACTCACTCTGTTCTAACAGAAGCATCGACCTGATGGGGACAGTTAAGTGTGGTACTTTGTGAAAAATATTTCTAGCAAAATGCTTCCCTGTGTTACTGACAGGTATGTAAGTCTTGGTATGAGTACCTGCATAATCGCAAAAAGTAGCTTTTCTTGGGCCCTCAGAATATCACACGCTTTCCTTAGCTCTCTGGGCCCAGAACTGCTGTACCTATTTTCTTGAAGACCTTAATAACATTTTTCCCTTATTATACAATTTCTCTTAAAACATACAGATCTTTCTTTTTCTTTTAAATGTTTACCATTCACCTAAGTGAAGTTGTTAAAGTACTTATCATTTGTTTTTTTTTTTTGTTTTTTTTTTGCGGTACTGGGGATCAAACTCAGGACCCTGCACTTGCCAGGCGAGTGCTTATTCCACTGAGCTATATCCCCAGCCCCTTATCATTTGTTATTAAAACAGCCCAGAAATTTCTAAAATCAAGAGATATAGCCTTTTTTAGATTAGAAGGTAGCAACTTTACATGTATATAGATAACACAGGTTAGGCGGCTACAAAATTGAACTGTCAAGTGAGAGTAGGTACAGTGAGAAGACATAAACGATGATAGCATGTTATTTACTATTTAGGGAACATAGAATATAGACATAACTTGGAAGTATAATGTAGTCCACAGACAATGAAGACATGGTGCTTAAAAGCATTTTTCTTTTTGCAAGAAAAAAGTGAGTTCTCAGTGATCTTGCGAGAGGAGTTGCTGTGCACTGTAACAGCAGTCTCTACACCTCATATTAGTGGTTAATTAAAATGCAATTTATGACTTTGAGCCAAAAATCAACACTTTTCCTACTGTGCCCTTCTACTGCCTGTTTTAAAATTTTCAATTTTACTTAAGCTTTACCAGCAGTGTTTCAGTAAAGAATATTTTCCCTGTCATGTGAGTTCTTACCAGTGTTATCATTTAGACAGTGGGCTTTCCATTCATGAGATTCAGCAAAGGAATCTATCAGCGAATAGCTGCTCATCTAACATAGGTACTTACTGAGGTTTCAGGAGACAGAGGGTCTTCAGTTATTAAATGGATCTATAACACCAGAAGGCAGTACTTCCTTTAGGTAAATCTCTGTTTCCTCACTTAAAAAAGAGAAAATGGGTTAAATGAGTTTCCAAATGGTTTTTCATTCTGAGTCAGCATTCTAGTTATATTGCCCAAGGACCATACAGTTTAAAATTAGCTCCAACATAAAGTAAAAATAACCACATATAAGTGTGTCAATTGAATCAAGTACTGTAGACCCAAAGTTTTACCCAAGATGATCTTGTGATTAGAAAATTGGTTATAATTAATTACTACAGCAACACTGAGGGTTCTTTACAAACAAAAGTTTTTGACACTGAAGTAGATAAAGTTTCTCCTAACAAATCTGTTCGTACCAAATATTCAACATTCTGTTTATTTTTGATTCCTGAGTTTTAAGATGCTGACTGAGGCAAGTATTTTCTTTTATTCACTCTCCTCAGATGGATTCATGGGTTCTGTGAAAGTTTGGGGGCTGGCATCTTTTATCAAGGGTTACACGGTCCCATTATTTTGTGGAGTTTCTGTTTTCTCATATGTAGCAGGCTATATTCTTTGCTCACATTCCTACACCCTCTAGGGACATGCCAACCAAAGGTGAGGCCACCTAGACGTGGCAAACGCGCTCAGAAGGAAAGCTGCCTTCGTTACTCCTCTTATCTGTCTTGGTTCCCATTCCCACTAGCTTTTGGCCTTCGGGAATTTCTTAATTCTTTGCCAGAAAATCAATGGTATAATAATGTGGGAGGTTTTTGTTTTTTTCAGCCAGAACGTCTGTCAAAGAATCTAGTCTGCTAAGAACAGAAGTCCGTTTATATTCAATCTAAACCTAAATTTATACATATTTTGTTCCTTATAGCTTGAGATAATAAAAACTCAGGTTCTTGCTACATGTTGCTTAATTGGTTGACTCATCTTTCTAAAATAAATCCAACGTCATTCTAACCCTATCTATATGAGCCCCATAGATCAGGAGAAAAGCCAGTCTCCTTAACTTGCCTTCCAGTAAACAGATTCAGATGCGTAGCTCACGTCAGTGTCTCTGGCCTCTCCTTTCTTTGCTATCAGTCAGCACCATTACCATGACCACAACCGTTACTCAGTTGCACGCCTTCTGCTCCACACAACCTTGAATCTTTGAACAAGTTGTTTGCTACAGCACCTTTCTCTTACTTACCCTTAAAGCTTCGGTGTAAAGGCCACCTCCTGCAGGAAGCCTTCCATCAAATGCAAATCCAGACTGAGTAGCACCTTTCCTTGGTTTTTCCCATAGAACTTTATGTGTGTAATTCCTTTATCACAGATTTTGTCATACTGTTACAAAACTGCTTATATTTTTCTATCTCCCACTATGATATAAGCTATGGAGAAGAAGTCACGTCTGTCTTGTTCAGTGGCATAGGTAGCACTTACCACAATCCCTGGTACATATTAGGCACTCAGTGACTAGTTTTATATAAAAATAAAGTCTTTTTCTGCGTTTTCTTAATTATAAACAAAAGTGTCATTCCATCTAAGCATGTCTATACGATTGCATCTTAAATTATTGAGTAATACAAAGATAAGGGATTTGTATTCACAATAAGGACATTATTATTTCAGAACTTTACTTTTGTCCTGAAATCACGATCTCCTAAAATATTAAATACAAATCTGGAACTCAGCTAATGCTGTTGCCAAGAGTCCAGTCATAAAAGCTTTTGGGACTTTATTTCCATTGTCTACAGAGAATGCTTTTTAATTTCTTCATTATCATTCCTGCCGCACTGAAAGGAAACAAGGTAAAAGACTCCTCAGAAGGTCTTCCTAACTGAAATCTTAGGAGAACGTGGTAATTTGACATTCATCAAAGCAACAGCTAAAATGATTACAGGTAGACAGACCTTAATCTGGCCGCGTCTAACCAAAGGCAGCAAATGCAATGTGAGGTGCCTACGAGCTGCATGAATATTACCTGTCTTCCTTTTGGCTCTCCTCCTATCCCTCACTCACTTCGCTTTTGTATTTCTAATTCGTTGCCTTCCGAGCTCATGTGAGGCCCTTTCATTATCGTCAGAATTAACCTAAGAATTTGGCTTAGCCAGTAGTGTACACATGCTGCAAAATTATCTGCTGACTAAATTACTTCAGGCTGAAATTGCAGCAGCCAGTGTGATTTCTCCAACCGCAGAAGTAATTAGTCACCCAGCCACTTGATGAAATCAGAGCAAAGTGACTCGTTACAGACATGATATAACTCAGCACAGTGGACATTGCTCCTTAGGGCAAACCAAGTGTACCAGGTTGCGTATATACCACAAAAGCGAAACACAGGAAACAAGACTGAATTTAACGTTCATAGCACGTAAAGTACAGGATATACACCAGCTATCGTTTGATACTGCATGACTTCCAAAGGCCCAAGTGCCATTTTTGGTCCCCAGCCTGAGGTACTATTGGGAGATGATAGGACTTTTAAGAGGCCAGCATTAGAGGCAAGGGTGAGGTTGCTGGGGTTGTGCCTTTTAGAAATTCGTAGGTCCTGGCCCCCTTTTATCTCTCACTTTCACTTCATGACTACCATAAGGCGAACAACCTACTCCATTACGTGTTCCTACCAGGAACTGCCTCACCACAGGCCCAAAGCCACAGACCATGGACTGGAACCACTGAAATCATGAACCAGAATAAATCTTTCTTCCTTATAAGGTGATTTTCTCAGGTTGTGTCACTGTAAAGGGAAGCTAACCGTGCCTTGGGCTAATGATGCATGATATCATCAGGGACAGGAAGGACCCCAAAGCTTTTGTGTCTTTAACTCTCTAGAAATGCAAATGTAGAAAGAATGTAAGTAATTTTTTTGAAGTTCTTGTTCATAAATTATGACCCATAAGAGAATTGATTGAGCTCTTGACTCAGCTTCAGAATTGCTATTATAAGACTTGTAGGTCTAAATTAGATAGGCTTGTCTAGGGTCTTCACTCATAATACTTTATGATAAATGACAATGAAGTCTCTTTTCTAAGGAAGAAATGTAGCTCTTCTTTCTTGTGTTCTGATGGGAAGCATTAAATTCCTCTCTTTGCAAATGATGTTCTCAGTGCATTATTATTGCATTGGTATTTTACAGCAAACTAACACAGCCACTAATAGCAACAGAGATCCCCAGATAAAGACAAAATCAAACAAATAAACCTGCAAATGTCTTGTCTGTGATCACCCAGTGGCAAAGGGAAATCCAAAACTAGCCTAGTATCTAAATGATCTCATTCCTGAAATTTATCCATAAGTTTTTCACTCTCCCAACAGCACAACTGAGGGTTTTTTTCCCCTTGAGAAATAACATGCTATTCTATTACCACTGCTTTTTCAGAGTACTTATATCCAGTTTTAAAAGGATCTTTGATTCCAGACCTATGTCTCTTTCATAGAAAGCCTGCTCTCTTTGAGAGAAAGACTTTGTGGGAAGACACTCTGAACCATAGGAAACAGGTTGCTGAAGTGGATAATGACCTGGATGGGATACTGAAGCCAGAAGGATTTGTTGAGTGTCAGGAGCACCAGATGAAAGGCAGTGACTTGTAAAATATCACAAGAATCCACATTAGTATGCTGTGGGTTACTTTGCTGACCTAAAAGAAGGAAAATGAAAATAAGGTGATGAAATGGGCCTGTGATATAAAGTGAGGAAATGTAGTTGGTACAAGGTAAGCAAACAGTGGAGTCGATAATGACTTGGGTAGATTGGAATTATGGGGGATGAACATTGTGTGGCATTCAGTTTTAGAATAGCTTGAATCAATGAATGTAAAGTTAAATTTAAGACAAAGAAATTGAACCTTCTGTAGGCCTTAGGTACCTACTCATTTGCCTTGGGAGTTCAATGTAAAGTTATCTTGTACTTCCCCAAATATTGAGGAACAAAGCATGCATAACATCAGATATAATTCCAAGAAGGAGGCAGATGAGAGGAGATATTGGTGGTAAGGGAGATGTGATGTATTTATTCTTGAGAGGAATAAAAGTAACTATAAAGGCATTTAATGTTGAGTCGTGTAAGCTAGGAGAGTAACTCTTCAGGGTAACAAAACTACTGTGGACCCATCTGTGGTATCATGCATACCACCCTCAAAAGGTGTATGTATGAAGATGATTTCTACCTTTATTAAACTTACATTTATAAAAAAATGGCTGAAAGCAGGTATAAAAGCTCTCAATGGCAACTTCATAAGTTCTCATTCTACAGAATGAGATTCAGATGATTAAGAAGTTAAAGCTGTTGAAAGAAATGTGAAATTAACAGGGATGGGAGGAAAAGGATGACGCCTTCCTGTCAGGCAGTCTCTGAGACTGGTGTCTGGAGATAGATCGACAGATCTGACCCTGTACATATCTCTGGAGGTATGTCATTCTTGCTGGAAGAACTATTTCTTGAGAAGTACCCCACCATTAGCATTGTCTGGGGTGTCTAAATTTACACATAACTTAACTACAAAAAAGGAAATTAAAATTCTCTACTCAAAAAACTTTTACTTACACTTTTATTCAAAATATTTTGTTCAGTTTCAAGGATAAATGGCCCTTTAGTAGAGTATGATTGGTGCTGTTATCTAAGACTTCCTTTAAAGTGTGTTTGGGGGTCTAACTAAGGGGAACAACATATGAATTGCTTGATGAGCAAACAATTTAGTGCCTAAAAAACAGCACACATCAGAGGAATCAAAGGAGGGACAGTCTCACTCCTCCTCTCCAGTGTCAGGAGAAACATTTTATTCTAATTAGAGGAAAATCCTACACAGGTTCTTCACCCTTTCAAGACCCCCAAACAATTACTCAGACTTTTATTGTTTTCCTGGCTTTTCTGGGAAGATAAAGGAAGGGGAAAAGGCCAATTTAAAGAAAAGTAAAGAGACTTTGACAACGACTGAGTAACAGACGCTTAAAATGTCCTGATTGCTCCCCCTGAAATGCACATAAATACAAAACTTTGCAAAAACAACTTTAAAAGTTGCAAGACCTCTCTCCAGAGCTCATTCATAGACTGAACTCTTCCACTGGAATATACTGTAAAACTACATACCTGATCAGAAAGAAAAATACCCAAAAGATATTTTTTAAACATTTCAACTATAGCCTTTGGCATATAGTAACTTGACACACAGGACTGGGATACACAATGCACAGGGGGAAAATATAGACAGAAAGCACAAAAAGGGCAGATTACACAATAGGCCACAGAAATGCCTGCATGACACCCTGGGGGTCTGACCCTGAGCAGCTCCCTGTTGGCCTGTATTGGTTTCTCAGGGTACCACTGAGCACCTCTTACAGGACTGCCCCCAGCCTATTTTTCCTGCACCGCAGGTGGTAGGAGCCATCACTTTGCTGAGAAGAATGTAATCTGCTCTCCAGCTGAGAGCAAAGGTGAACTTAGTTGTGCTCTTTCTTCTCTTGTGAATAGCATGCCCCCGCTGCTTGCTGTAAGGCCGCACTTCTAGCCTCCAATCTCTTCACCCTGTGAGCACCTTACCCATTTTGAGGGGCTGGTGCAGCCAGACGGAGCTCACCCACAGCACTACATTGATCTAGCAATGTGCTGCCTGCGCCAATATCTCAAGGAAGCGACTGAGAATTAGTGCCCGTGAAGTTCCTCGTGCAGAGTTGTGTCCAGGCACCTTTCCTTAAGGCAGTAATGCCTCAGGTTAGGTCAGACCTGATTCGGAAGTAAGCAGATGAGGATGATGCTCCCTGACAATATATTACTCTGTCTGTTGAGTCTGATAAAATAATCAGGGAAGTAACAAAACCTGAGCCCACCAAAATGGTTTCTCCAGCCCTTAGATGAGCAGCTGTCTCTCAGGAACCAGCAGCAGCTTCCTGTCATCTAGTAAGTACGGGGCACACTGCTCTTCAGAGTGCCTGGATTCCATACTGGGTGCTCCTGTTTCTTGCCCTGTCTATTCCTGGACTTCAACCAACTAGTTTTCAAGCAAACCCTTAATTTTCCCTTCTGCATTTTTACTTTGGGCATTCTGATCCCACTCAGTTTTCTAACTTGCCCATTTGAAAATCTCATCCATCCTTTGAGAACAAATTCTACCACCTTTACCATGAAATCTCCATTTAAGCTTAGCCTCTCCATCCCAGGAAACAATAGCCTACACAGCCCTTTGAATGAGCGGAACTGAGGATTCGGGCAGACATGAATTTAAATCCAGTCTGTGTATCATTACAAAAGTTACTCAGGCTCTTGATTATCAGCTTTGTCTAGCCATAACATTGAGACAGACAATATATTTTAGGACTGTTGTGGGCTTTGGCATATTAGCAATGCTCGGTAGTCATTTCTTTAATTTGATTGTGTTCTTTTAACAGTACTTATGACACATTGTACTTACAATACACTGTAACTGTCCCATTCTGTGATTGCTTTTATATATATATATATATATATATATATATATATATATATCTGAGCCTCGCTAATAAGGCTACTTGAAAATCAACTTAGGAGCCAAATGTGATGGTGCATGTGTGTGATCTCAGCACTCAAGAGGCTGAGGCAGCTGGGGATATAGCTCAGTGGCACAGCACCTGCCTGGCAAGTGCAAGGTCCTGGTTTTGATTCCTGATATGGGGAAAAAAGAAAAAAAGGAGGCTGAGGCAAGAGGATCATGAGTTTTATCATGGGTTGAAGGTCAGTCTGAACTCCATATAGCAAAATCATGTCTCAAAAAAAATCAGCCTATGAGAAATGCCTTCTATGACTTTATTATGAAGCCCACAGCATCCTTATCTCTATACACTGATGACATTGTTGCTTCATAATAATTGCAGTATGATAATTCCTATGGCATAGTTTGTTTGTTTGCCATCTTCTGTTTCCTATATGTAAGCTTCATAAGAGCACGGGCCTTTTCTATTCTACTCATTCTGTCCCTGGCACCTAGAATAGCACTTGCAAAGGCCAGGTATTCAGTAGCATTTGACAAATTAATGGAAGATCTAATAAGCCTCTTGAGGTAGGTGATAATTTCTTAACTGTTATAAAACTGGAAGGCTGGAAAGGACATTAAAATCCCTTTATTGACACACAGCTTCTCAGACAGCCATGCACACAGCAGAGCCCCATCCTCATGCTGTGCATAATCTCTGCAGGGTTCGTGCCCTTGAATGCCCCTCACACTGCGTTGCTGTTCCCAAAACCTAGAATTCCCTCCTCCTGCTCCTTCCCTGCCTGCTGCAGTCCTCTGGAGCCCTTGAGGGTCCATGGGGCAGAAGGGCGGGAGGCGTCTGGAGCCCCACAGAATTGGGCCAGATCCACTCGTTAATGGGGAAATCTTGGACACTTGATTTCGGCTCGGCTGTTTTGTTTATAATGGGGCTTTGTGGAAAAAAACAGGGACATGAGGGTAGAAGATGCTGCACTCAGAGGCCTCCCTAAAAACTTTTCTGTCTCTGCTAAGCAAAACAGATCACTCCCTTTCTGCATACGGGTATTTGAACAAATTTTACAGATACTGGCACTCAAATCAATAATCATGCTACACTGATACCATTTGGCTTTTAATCCTGGTCCTGTATTTGAATCGATTTTAGATGAGTTGATCTTGTGGCTCCAGTTCCTAGCATTGTGCCTGGTACAGAAGACAGGGCCCACACACATCTGTTCATTAAATAAATGAACGTGCAAGAGTTTCGTCCAGTCTCTCAGGCTCAGTGCCCTTGCTATTTGCTTGGACTTTAGATCCTTACTGGAAATTTACTCTTAAGAGTAACCTTCAAGTGTACAGCATTTCTCTACCTGATTTTCCTCAGGTGAGTTACTGCCGTTTGGACAGCTTTCCATGTTGCTCTACTAACAAGTATCACATGAACTGCCTTCCGGTGCCCATTTTTTTCCCAGTAGCTGTATTTTCCAACTCAACGTATATGGTCCTTCAGTCACTTACCATTCACCCGTTTAGTTTGCAGGTACTGAACAAGGAACAGAATCAGCAGCTAGGACCTCTCTGCTACCTAAATCATTGAGCACAGCACATACTTCTTGCTAAGTTAACATAGACAGGTAATCACATTCTATAGCACAACAGGCAGGACATAATGAGTGGGTCATAGCAACTCCCTGTCCCTTCCAGCCTTCCAGTTTTAACTATACATGGAGACAAAGTGTCATTCTTAGTTCCCCAGGACATGGTTTAACACAATAAAAATTTACATGTTCTAATTTCCAATTAACTTTAGGATTTTTTTGTATCTGTGTATTTATAAACTAGGAAAAAAAATAAGTTTGGTATTATATTGTAATCTTAAATGATTCTATCATAGATACCACGCCAGTCCTCTTCAATCTAAGTCAATCTAAGCCTTCAGTCAGTGAAGTGAACAAGGGTTAAAAGCAAAGAAAATGAAGCATTTGATGCAGGCCTTCCTGCCGATTATATTAGACTATTCTTTCCAAAAAAGAGACAAATGTCACCCTGACCAGACTTTCAACAGAATAAAAGAATTTACCAGTCTAATGGTGCAAATGAAACTTGAAACTATCATAAAGATGGAAATGCCCCCTCTAGATGAGAAGTTTTGAAAATCATATGGAGCAGAAGCACCTGAGAGGGGCCACACTCTCATGGTTATGCACTACACGTTGGAAAGCCTCAGTGCTGCCCTTGACACAGCTGTCACTCAGTCTGTGCACCTGTGAAATGGAGACAAACAGCATGCTCCTGTGAGTGCCTTAGAGGGGCTGGGACTAATAAAACCTGGCAGGGAATGCATTTCAAAATACCCCACTGAAATATAATACAAGAGAAATAAAAAGTAAAGACTGCCTTTCCAAAATGCTCTTTCAAAAATTCTTTAGACTTGAGCCGAGTTCTCTACATGCTCAAGGCTTTGCCCACATGTGTAGTATTTTTAAAAACCTCTGTGGCAAAAACAAACAATTCACTGTTTGATCTGAAGAGCAGAATAAGACCTGAAACCTTTGCTGACTATCTAGGGTGCTATTTTAGATGCTCTGTGATACATAAACTGAAAAGGCGAGAGTCTCTGCAGGTCAGCACCACAGACACTGGAGGAAGACAAGAGCGCTAGATGAAAAGTTCTCATTGCTCTCCTCGGAAAATCACTGTTCTCTCTCTCTCTCTCCCTCCCTCCCTCCCTCCCTCCCTCTCTCTTCCTTTCCATCTCCCTCTCCCCATCCCTCCTACCCTCTTTCCCTCTTTCTCTCTCCCTCCCTCAGTCTCTCCCTCCCTCAGTCTCTCCCTCTCCCTCTCTGCAGTAGGTAGAGAAGTGGACCATAGTTGGACATCCACATTGGGCCACATAAAGTAGGCGTATGAAATTCTTACACTATTGGCTGTTTAAAGGATGACAACCCTGTAAACTGTAACCATTCAACATAAGAAGCCATTGGTAGAAAGTTGCTGTCTACCGCCTTCTAAGCTCAGAAACGTACAGAGAAATCATCGAGCTACCATTTTACAAAGATTCAGAATGGAAGGAAAATTAAAAACCCTGGTGAATCAAAATGAATATCTACCCTGTGAGTACCAGAGAGTCATATCATTACAGATATACTTTGTAGGCAAGTATAATAGATAATCCTGGAACTCTAATCAGAAGAAAGGATGAAACAAACATCTTGTCCACTCCATTATGCACCAAAAGGAAGCTATGCAAACAGATGCCAGCTCTGTGAGTGAGTAGACAAGTGACACAGTTGGGAAGGGTAGCAAAGACAGTAAGCCACCCAAACACACTTATTCACAGAGACAGGCAGTGTATGAAGCAGCAGCCACCTCTGATGTAAAGAACAATGATGAATCAAACTAGGAGAATCGATGAAGGTGGAATGCAGAGATGCTCCTGGGTGATCCTGACACTGTGTGTTTATAGCACTAAATAAACCATAGACGATGAATGCTTCACACACCATATTTTTCTGTAGCTGTAGAAAAACAATGCAGCTGTGTGTTATGTGATAAGGCCTCTGTACAGGATTCGGGCCAATAAGCCCACAGCTAGGATGCCGGAGCTGATGGAGGAGAAAAGATGAAAACCATTCTGTCCTCACTCCGCCACTGGCTCAGCGAGGACCCAAGAAGAAGAAGCAATTTCCAGGTATGAGCTCATTGCTCCTCATTATGTCCCCAGGGAGCAGGTAGGAAGTATTATCCAATATTTGCAGGCAGTGAAAGTGAAGCCGTGATTGGCCAAGCACCTTTATAAAGGTCATGGAGCCAATCGTGCTATGGCTGAGATTAGAACCAATTCTCCTGCCTCCCTCTGCAGGGCCTGTTACTTAAGCACACTTTAGAACTCGCTAAAATGGCAAGGAAACGTGCTCACAGAATACTGCCAGGTGAAAAGAAGAAACATGAGGAAGGAAAACGTCACAGCCAGTGTTATTCCTACTTATGTAAAGTACACAAGCTCATGAAATTGGAGACAGCAATGTTAGCAGTAGCACCATCTGGATTGTGGGGTAAATGGTGATTTGGGTTTTTGTGTCTTTATGCCACTTTGTATTTCACAAGTTCAAAATTATGAGCCATCATATTTTTATGAGAAAAATAATTCAAAGTGAAAAATTCATGAATAGAACTTTATGGATCATAAAAATATGAAAGTGGCCATTAGTCAAAAACACTTTGAATTTCTGCATTAAATTTGAGAGCTATTAACAAAGAAAAAGAATATATTTCCACTATATTCTTTTTACTTCCAAACTCACACCCTGTGTTCTCTCCTTGATAATTAGTAATACTTTGTTCAGCTAAATTAAGTCCAACTCCTGGGCCCAAGATGTTGCCTAGGATTTGACCTTTCAGTTTGCTCTTTGACTGGAATTTTTACCATTATATGTGTGTTCTTTCTTCAAAGATTACCTTATTTGTTGGGGAAAGGATAGTATTTTCTACAGTGGTTTCAGAAAAATTGGTCATCCACATGCAAAAGAATCAAATTGTCCCTTACCTTATACTACCATACACAATACTTAATGCAGAGTGGATCAAAGATCTAAATGTAAGAGCAAAAACTATAAAATTTTCAAAGGAAAACTGAGAAGAAAAACATCATGACATTGAATGTGGCAATAATTTTTTAGATATGACACCAAAAGCACAGGCAACAAAAGAAAAAATTGATAAATGGGACTACATCAAAGTAAAATCTCTGTGTATCAAAGGCCACTATTAGCACAGTGAAAAGTCAATCCACAGAATGAGAGAAATATTTATAAATCATATATCTGATAAAAGATTAACATACAGAATAAAGAACTCCCACAACTCAGAAAAAAATAAAAAATTAAACATCTGCCAAAGAACTTGATTAGACATAAAAATGCCAGTGAAGACATACAAATCCCCAAGTAGGACATGCAGAGATGCACAACATCATTAAACACTGGAGGAATAGAAATCAAAACCACAGTGAGATAGCATTAGTATGACTTATTTTTAAAAAGCAAGAACACAGACAGAAATAAAGATGAGAAACAAGTATCGTCAAGGTTGTAGAGTAGTAAGAGCTTTTGTGTCTAGATTGAACAGCTACTATGGAACACAAAACTGTAGTTCCTCAAAAGTTTGAAAATACATTTACCATGTGATCCAGTATATTCACTTCTGGGTACTATACCAAAGAAAAGAAAGTGAAAACATAAACAGATAGTTGTGCAGCAATGTTGTAGTAGTGTTAGTTGCAATAGCTAAGAACTTGAAGCAAGCCAAGTGTTCAGGAAAAATGAATGAACAAATAAACTGTGGCATATATAGATATATATATATATCTATATATGCCATATATATAGATATATATATATATGAGAGACTATTATTCATTCATAAAATGCAACAGAAATTCTAAAACAAGCTACACCATAGAAAAATCTTGTGAACATTATGCTAAGTGAAATAAGCCCTTCACAAAAGGAAAAGTATGATTTCCTTCAGATGCCATACCTGAAAAAGTCAAATTCATACAGACAAAGAGTGAAATGGTCATTGCCCTAGGGTGGGGAGAGGAGAAAGGGAAATTTGCTATTTTATGGGTACAGTTTAAATTTTATAAAATGAAAATGAATTCTGGAGATGTATGCTTGTGATGATTGCACAACACACAGTGTCTTTAATAATACAGACCGGCTCACTTAAAAATGGGTGAAATTTTATGGAGTATATTTTTACCATCATTTAAAAAGAATTTTCATTTGTTCATACTTTGTCTTTGCCCCTCTGGATTAATTTATGCCCACTCTATCTCTACATTAGAAACTCAACCTTCTACTCAAGAACTCTGATTAAAATATTTCCTTAGCAAAGCCTCTCAAGCCTGGACAACACTGCCATCCTCTGAATCTTGATTATAGTCTAGCAGGTCACAAAGTGTATTAGAAAATACTTTTTACATATGCTATCATTTAATCATAACAAAGATATTATAAAAACCAGTTTTAAAATGTGAAATTTGGCTGAGAAAGGTTATGCAACCTGCCAATGTCAAACCATTGGTATGTGGCTGAGCATCTAGTCCACGATTTCCAGTCTTAAACACAACCACCCAAAGCCTGATAGATCTAACTTTTGTACATGAAGTGCTCATCAATTTAATTATTTTTTGTGTCTTCTTTTGTGTATCTCTATTAGGATATAAATTCTTTAAGATCAGGGACCAAGTCCTAAATGTATTCTTGACCTCAGCAATCGCAAGTATACATGTAAAGTCATTCTTCATGAAATTGATGAAGTAATCACCTGTGACTGGTTTATCTGAGCTCAACGGATTGGACTCTACTAACCAAGCACACATCAATAATCTAGAATCGAAATATATGAATAGCATAAGGAAAAATAGATACTGTATTCCTAACAATATCAAATCATAGCAGTTTTCCAGAATGACAAGATAGCCAACCCATTCATTTATGAGAAAGAATTTTGTTCAGAATCATCATAATTGGCCTTAGCTGAGTAACTCCAGATTTGTTCCCTACCACTCACTAGCTGCGTCATTTTAGCAGTAGGCTCAGCATGTTGGTAAGGCTTATCCCTCACCTTCTTATTCATTACTGCACATATTTTATCCTGTTTTCATTTTAAAAGTTGAACAAACCAGTACTTTGTATTACTGACTTTATTAAAAGCACTTCCCCTCAATAATTTGTCCACTTCTTATCCAGGTCTGATGGTTCTAACTCAGTATATTTGTGTATAGCTGATCTCTAAACTGGACATGCAGTAGAGAGTGTGACTCTGATTTTCTACTTCTCACATTTGTCTGAGGGTTAATTGTAAATGTATAACACGAGCAGCATGCTGTGCATTCTGATATCATTGTCAGGAGTTTATAGACATTTTCTGTCCAATTATTTTATTAGTCTCCAAATATTTCTAGTCCCTAGCATTAACTAGGTTCCCTAGCATTAACTAGGTTTCCCTTTATTCTCTATTGTTCATAATTATACTCTAATCAACCTTATAGTCTTTTGTCAAGAACGAAGTAATGATTCTAGAACACAGCACCAAATAAATGTTGTTTCAGTCACAACCTGTGACCATGGGCTGCAGTGAGTGAACACAGGTATTGCCGCATATGCTCGTGATAGCATGGCAATACAGGGGCCTAACGCAGGCAACATTTCTCTTGGATACTAGAAGTGTATGAAGCCTGCAAGGTAAGTAGGGGTTGAGTATTTTTAGTAGCCCTGTAGGGTTCATACCTCTCCACCAGGTGGTTCCTCTTGTGTGTAAGACATCAACTGTCTTAAGTAATAAGGTGATGATTCAATATGGATCAGCAGTGTTGGGGGTGACCTGCCACGCTCATGGACACACAGCTTCTCCACATCTTCTGACACTTGTCAAGGCTTTCCCTCTTGACATGCAATGCATGCTTTAATATGATCCACGAAATAGAAGTGGGCATCCCCAGAATCCTGGACGACGGCCCAAGGCCCAAGGAAAGCAGCAATCTAAGATAGCACTAGGAGATTGTTCTCAAGCCTCAGCTGCTGAGGTGTACCCACCAGGGGGTACACTCTTGGCCTCCTGCAAGTTGCTGTAATGGTTCCAAGGTAATTGTCCTCTGAGTTTGTATTAAGCTCATTCCTTCACAGGAAGCCAAGGCAGGCACTGCTCACCAAGGAAGGCTAATCTTGGTTTAGGAAATAACAAAGGTCTTTTCTGTTTCATAGCCAAAATGACTGAAACTCAAGAAAGATGGGGGAAATGTACTTTAAACAATTTATAGCTATTTTGCTTGATTTTCCCTTGAAGCAATAAATAACTGTGCTCCCTGCTGCTGGTATTTTATCAAGCTCTGTTTGTTATAACTGTGTATTATGTTCCATACAAGACAGCATCTTTGAGCTTTCTTTTCATGTTTCTTTACTACAATTTAATGCTGTGCAGAGCACTACCAGTGTACCACCAGGATGGAGAAATAGCAGAACCTGCTGCTAAATGCCACCACCTGACTGCAGCATGCTCCTACTAGGGATAAATGAATGGCAACCTGGGTTCTTTAGTGTAAATTAATGTGATAAAGAACAAACCAATCAGGGGCCTCTGGATTACCAACTACTGCCTACTAATGATGACCTTAGCCACTAGGAACACAAGAACAAGATTTCCAATATAGATTATCTATCTCCTCCTCCCTCCAGCCACCCACTGCCTCCTGAACACAAGAACACAGATTAACAGGAGTTCGGGAAGATCTGTGTACATGGTCTCATCATTTTGATTTTTTACTGAGGTATAACCTGGTTTATTTTTCTATAAAAGGCAAAGAAATGAGGGAATACTATCCCGCTAGCATTATCGTGATGTGAGTTGTAACCAGCCAGAATCACTGATTTTCAAATAACAAGACCTGTAACGTGGAATTTGCCTCATCTGTCCTCAAAGCCGATACTCCAGTTGATAATAATGATTATACTATAACACTCATGCTCATATTCAGAGCATTTTTAATTTCCATATTTCATTTGATCCTTAAAGAACAGAGAGGCGTAGGTAATTATGCTCCTCTTTTCTACTGCAAGTGAATCCTTGATAATGTAAAATTCCTTGGAAATTTTCCTCTCTGGAAAACAGGGTTTTACAAAGCTTTAGCTATTCATTGGGCATATGCTGATCCAAATCACTAAGAATAAATTGCAAAACACTTTTCAAATGCAGAAGCACTCTGTCTGTGTTTCACATTCAGCAGTCTCTCTACTTCCCTTGTATGAATTACATTTAAATGAATTATGGCAAAGGGTAAGAGCCGTCAAGGCTAAAACCCAGGAATGGGGAGGGCGCAGCCTCGGTAATCAGTGATAACAGCACCAGAAAGGCACAGGCACCCGGGGCCCTGTGATGCTCTCTCGTTCCAAGTGTTGACAGGAGAATCCTCTGCCAACAAGAATCCGTCTCTCCTAAAGACAAGAAGCTTCCAGAATTGCTACCAGCGAGACGCCGTTCCGGTGAGGGATGGGACGCACTGAGTCCTCTGCGATGAGCAAGAGTAAATCGAGTTGCAGAGACAAGTAAACTGGAATTGTGGGAAAATGCTCTCCGGCTGAGCGTCCCAAGGGCTCAGTGAATGCTTTCATATTAATAATAATTTATAGACGGGGTCTTTTCCCTTAGAAATTTAGTGTCATTTAGTATATAGCATTATAAAGAAAGCTGTAACATTAAAAATAATATAAATAAGGGAAGTGTAGTCCATGTAAGGGGCATTTCGATCATTATTTCATCTCTTTGCATCCAAAATTGGGGAATGAAATATAGTCTTCTCTCGCTTCTACAATAAATCATTTACAAAAAGTAAATGGTTTCACAAGTAAACAACTATATCTATGGCTGTGCTCCTAAAATCTATAATACATTTATTGATAATTCTGCATCTAAAGGTTCATTTCACCTTACTATTGACATTCTGTCTCCCCTGCCATTTCATTAGATTTAAATTTTTTCATTCTTAGTAATCAACTGTAAGAGAGTTTCCATGTTATAAAGTGGCCCCATTTCAAACTGGGGCAGCACAACTCAATATTTCATTTTCTATTAATTACTATAGTCAGTAAAGTTTCTTGTTTGTATGTTCAGCAAAACTAGAGCCTGGCTTCATTTGTAAGTAAAGAATTCCAGGATTGTCCCTAAATACAACATTTAACTGCTCTGCAAAATGGAACAATATAAGAAAAGATACTTCATGGGAACCATCAGACAATACTTGTTAGTTCAACAAATCCTTGCCAGCGACTAGTAAGTGGCATCAAATCGAGTGCCAGGGATTCAAGACCTAAAATAAAGTACGTACTGTTGAGAAATGAAGAGTCTGGTGACACGACAGATACGTGAACAGAACATCTCAGGGTAGTTGTGCTGGTCTCCAGGTGTGTAAATCTGAATGTAGAATAGAACTTACTGTTAACCCAGTGGGGTAATTCAAGAACCCTACACAGATGAGATGGCCTTTAAGCAAAGTGTTGTTTTTAACATTAAAATTTCATGACAGCCTGTAAAACATAAATGAGCATGTCCGACTGTATCAAGTCACCAAGCAACTTAATGAAACCATCTCTACAATACTGTGGCATATTTTCTTCAGTGCAAATGTATATAGAAGCATCATTATGTGGAGAAACCAAAGTATGATCACTACACAGAGTCACTGTGTATCCTTAATGGAAATATCAGGTCCAGGGACCACATACATGTGTTTCTCTCCCTTATTTTAGCCCTGTGATTCCGTAAATAATGTTTCAGTAATTCTAGATTCAGCCATATGCGGGACTAGAACTACGGAGTTATACTGCCATCTGCTGGCAGTATAGACTTCACCACCAGTACGGTACCAGTCCCGGAAGTGGGAAAAATGCTTACCATTAGCCATTTTATTACAGAACATATATTTAAAACTCATTTCCAATAAAATGAGCTTTCTGAAACTCATTTTTGTCTTATTCCAATCAGATAAGGAAATGTTAATGGTATTTTCTTAGTACGTTTTAAAATAGTAAACCCAGAACTAAAATTTTTTATTCACATCTCTTGAATTTTTTATGTATACCTTATTTCCAGAACAATTTAGTAAGATACACTACAGGAGAAGGCTGCATGTACCACAAGATTTGCAACTGCCTAAAATAAGATGTTGTTTGCACTCGAACAGACCATAATATATTTCATATGTTGACAAAATATTTAAATGCCTTTTCTTTGTCCTGCTTTGAGGACAGGTTTCACTGCACTAAATCCACATATTATGTGAGCCTCTCTAACTTTGCCTGAGGTCTCCCTTCAACTTAACATAAAACCATTTATGGCAACAAAATTAAACAAACCAATTGTTCCATTACTTACTAGTTTCCATTATATACAGAAACATCCATTCAGCATTTTTATCTGCTAATATAACACAAACTCGTCTGCTCAGTGAGATTTATGACTTGTTTTTTTTACATGTTCATAGGATATTGTTGTACATTTTGCAATGGGTCTTTATTATCTAGTAATGGTGGCTTGCAAACTAAATTAGTTTTTAATGGTGTAGTTAAATTCTAATTTATGTTTTGAAGCTTTGTTTAATTCACTTAGTTGTAATGTAATCATTTTCTTGCTATTTTCTTACATTACACAGAAAGAACAAAGGCATAGGGGCTCATCTTATCACACTTACTTGTTTTGTCTTTATTAAATCTTGTCACTAATTGCATTTCCCCCAAGAAACTTTCAAAACAATTGCAATCCAACCCTTTGGGCAAAACTATGTGGTTGCTCAGCATTCTGTAGAAAGATGTTGAATCAAATGATTACTGTAACTCTAAAGGTTGGTTAGACATTGCACTTCCTCTGGCTCATTATAACCCTACTGTGCTGTGTAATGTACTGGGCAATTATTCTTTTGCAATAAATTCCTTTCCTGGGAGCTCTCTTTCTTTCCTGAGCATTCAAGAAGGCTAAAACCAAAAGTGATCATTAGCAGCACAGAACGTAATCTTTTATAATGTCTACATGCATTTTCTTCCCCCGCAATCAACAGGACTTACATAGACCTGGCTGTAGTAACCTTTTATACCTTTTCATTGGGGTCCACACCACAAGGGTACAAACCCTTTGCAAGTTTCACAGTTTGGAACCAGAAACTGGATTATGGGGTTGGACTGGAATAATTGATATAATTTAGGATTTCTGGAGCAGAACTGACCCTTTCCTGGCGTTGGTATTTTTCTCAGGAGGACGGAAGCACACAGATGGCATTTTAATGAGGACTCTGAATCACATGCTATTTTATTTCCCATTCAAACAAGGGCAACCTAGCAGGCCCATGCTTCCTTATTTTTTAATGAGAAAATATATCTTATGTCCTAGATAACCCTCCATCTGTACTTCAGTGGGTAGGTATTTTTCTGAACATGGCCCCTTCTGAATTTCTGGGTAACAACATGCAGATAGCCCAGCCAAGTTGGTCACAGCCAGCTGGTTCCTTCCAGCTTCGTGGATTCCACTCCTAACCCTGACCATATCCTTTATTGGCCAATAGAGTGATCACCAAATCTGTTTCTTCTCCTGGAAGAGCCGTTCATCACACTAGTCCTGCTGATCAGAGTCAGGAATGATGATGTCATGAAGTCTATGCTGAAAGGAACAGCCTTCAGGGCTGGGGATATAGCTCAGTGGAATAAGCGCTTGCCTAGCAAGCACAGGATCCTGAGTTCAATCCCCAGTACTGAAAAAAAAAAAAAAAAAAAAAAAAAAAAAAAAAAAAAAAAAAAAAAAAAAAAAAAAAAAAAAAAAAAAAAAAAAAAAAAAAAAGGAACAGCCTTCTATAGTCCTTTTGAAGAGAAAACAAGAATACAAGCTTTTGAGGTAAGAAGGAGATTAATTTTTCAGCATATACCTTTTATACTGTTTTAATTGGTTTTCTCTGTATGTGTTAAACTTTTTAAATCTGACTTTAAAAAATGTGATAGAAATACATGATGGTACTGATTTTAGTTCTGTTTAATATTGTGATTGTTAAAGAAAGAAAAAGAAACTGGAGAACAGAAATCCTTTTACATGAAAGAATATTTCTCTAAAAAAATCAATGAGGAATAAAATTCCCCTGTTATAACATTTAGGGGTCTTCTAGTCCCCAAATTTCCTATTGACAAAGACAAGCACAACATCCACAGAGTAAATCCAAAAGTCTAAATGGGTCCTTAAGATGTATTATGTGAGAGATACATTTTTACTAAAATGAACTTGGAAAGCAGAAAGCATTGGTAGAAAAAGCAATTTGCTTCAAAGCTCACCCTGACTCTCAGCACTCACACACCCTCATTCACTGCCTAGGAGCAGTGTGCTGAGAGGTTAGTTTTGTTGACCTCGCTCTACAGTCCCCGTCATATGACACACCATTCCTTATTTTCTGCCTAACTCTCCACTGAAGCTATTCTCCACTTTCCTTAGCATGACAGTTCACTCTGGTGATATTGTTAGACCCTCAGAAGAGGAATGGGAGCTCTTGGGACAAGATTGAAATAAACACTGTACAGATCGGAAAGGTGAGTCCTTTAAAAATAACATTCTCGTTTTTTCCACCCACTGTAGCCATCCCCTGTAAAATAGAAGCTTCTGTGACTTAGCTGACTTACAAGCCATCCGTATCACCACATCTGATAAACAGTGCCACTCTAGACCCTAGCAATACACACCAGACCCTGGAGCCCCCAGTCCTCCAGAGGGATTTCCTCTAGCTACAGCCCTCCTGCAGCTTCCTGGTCACTCACCACTGTGGGTTTCAGTGTGCCCCCCAAAAAGGTATATTAAAGTCCTAACCTTCAGTACCTTGGAACATGACCTGATTTGAAAATAAGTTATTCCCGATGTAATTAGTTAAGAATAAATTATACTGTATCACATAGACCTTCAATTCAATATAGCTCTTGCCCTTATGAGCTACTGGCAAGAAGGGAAGGCCAGAGCCAGAGACTGGAGCAACATAGCTGTAGTCTGAGAAATGCTAGGGACTGAAGGCCAACACCAGAAATCGGGTAAAGACAAAGCAGAGTTATGTGCAGGGTCTCAGAGGGCTTACAGTCCTGATGACACTGATTTTTAATTGCAACTTTCCAGAAATGTGAAAGACTGAATTTCCATTTTATTCAAGCAATTTCAGTCTTTAGTCCTTTGTTATGGCAGCCTTTGGAAATGATACACAGACCCACCTAATAGAGCCTGATCCTGTCCTAAAATCAACCCTCATAACCCCCCACTCACTTCCCAGGAGTCAAGGTGACTCAGAAGTAATCTCAAGGGCCGTAGACCCAGGCAACACACATTTTACTCATATTTCAAGCACACTGGAGTCCATAAACCTCTTTGAAAAGTCAACCATCAAAGTGTAATACTCATTAGGAACATGATTTTAAGTTTCTGATCTCTTTTCTTAAGATCCCATTTAGAAAGAGGTTATATTGCTTTTAATACATCACTGTTTATAGGAAGAGGTCTATTGTTTTTAATATATCATTAAGTTTCACCATGCAGTTGAGGCCTGTAGGAATACTTTATTTTTAACATAATAAATTGCATGTGTTTCATAAATAACATTCTTTTCCCATGAAAATAAAGACAGAAGAAAATTTTCATTTGGCATGAAAGAAATCAGGTGCAGCCGAATGAGTATGAGAAACGTCAGTGGAAAGTTTAACCTTCAATTGAGTTTTCAAAGAACAGAAAGAAAACAAAAGATTTAAAGTCATATAGTTTCATTTTGGTGAAAATCTGCAAATCTAAAAACACAGCCTCCCCTGCATTTGGTTTATGACTTCACTTCCACAAGAGGTGATGGTGCCCTAAGTACTGGCTGCTTCCAGGTGTTTTGCTTGGCTTGGCTTGGCTTTGTTTTGCTTTGTTTTGTTCGTTTTTCGCACCTGTCCAGGACATGCAAACATCTCCACCAAGCTTAAGCTTAGCTACTTTCTCTCAGGAAAACTCCCTATAGTGCTTTTGAAACTTCTTTATCTTGGTTTAAACTTTAAAGTGTATTTTACATTATGAGCCAATACAAACAAATTTATGTATATAAATTGGATGAATAAATAGAATTGAAAAAGAATTTTTGAAAAGCAATACTTATCTCTATTACTTGGAGTACGTTCTAAGATTCATCACTTCATCTAAATTCATTTTTATAATGTTGACCGTAACCCAGTGAATTGATTCACAACACCTAAACCAGGTCGTGGTCCGTCATCAAGCAAGAGCCAAAACGTCCGCCATCAGAGTAACCTCCACCCTCCCACAGTTTCCGTTTCAACACCCTGCTGCTCAGTTCTCTCCTGCTATCCCCAATAATTATTTTACAAACTCCACCTCCCGCAATTCTCCTACCTTAACATATGTTAGTCCATGGATCCTGCTTCTCTCCTCGCGCCCATCCAATACCCTGCTCACTGTATCTCTTCCTATGGTCACTTCCTTGGGTGTTCTTTACCCACTTTCCCTTCTTGCTTTGTCACAGCATCCTAGGAGGAAAAATTCCTTGTTAAATCTAACTCTACTCCAGACACATGCACAGCAGGCAAGCAGGACTAGCCAAAGACACCCTGCCACGCTGTTCATCTCACTTTCATTCATTAATACCAACTCTAGTGACTTGTAGTGCTGTTCTTGTAAGTCTTATCCAATCATGTGGCTTTAAACACCATTTATACTGAGGACTCCCACTTGTATCTCTAGCCAATCTCTCCTTCTTGAACTCCAGATGTTCTTCTTGGCACCTGTACTGAAGCTCTAGCAAGTCCCTAAAATTTAACATGGCCACATCTAAGCTCCTAGTCACCACCATACTCCAGGTCTTCTGCATCTCCTGCAGTCCCCTGCATCTCACAAAATGGAACTGTTCCTCTGACCACTTTCTACTGCACTCAACAGTAAAAGCCTCAGTCCTCCAGGAAGCCTTTCCCCCTAATTAATTCTGTGCCCTCCTCCGCCAGTAATCACACACACACACACACACACACACACACACATCTGACACCGGATAAACAGGCTTCTTCCACACACCAGGCACCAGGCACACTTTGGCCTCAGAGGATCCTTATTCTTATGCCTGGATTCTTCTCTCAGGTTATGTTCACCTTCTCCAGACCTTTGCTCAGGTGTCATCTAACTTTAGTCCACCGTTCACCCATTTAAAATTGCACCTCACACCCACTACAGCACTACATGGGCCATCCCTTTCTTCTGAATACTTGTCACTATACAACACAGTATATAATCGATAGACTTATCTAAGCTAACTAAACTGAACTGCATGCTCCAGCCACACAACACACACAGGTTTCAGTGTGAAACCAAATGTTCCAAGCATGTGGATTAAGATCTTCCATCCATTTTATATAACTTGAGTAAACAATATCTATAGTATAGCTTGTTCTACTTTATGCTACTATAAACACAGATTAGCAGCACTTGCCTTAGTGACTACATTACCCTTGGATTCCTTCAGGGAAATACATACATACAGACACACACCAAGAGAAAGGTAATGCCTGGATCTTCCTATATTTCAAAAATGAGATCGCAACCCAGAGACCATGCTCGGATGATGTAACTTCCTTGCAAATACTGCTCAAGGACAAAAAGACACAGACTTCTAAGAGCTCAAACTGTGGCTTCAACCTGGCCCTAAATAAGGCTTGTGTGTCTCTGATAGAGAAAGCAGAACCCACCAAAACTGCAAACCAAAAATTGTAGCTCTCTCTTTTGCAAGAGATTTGAATTGATCCTGTTAAGCAGACAATTACTGGGAAAAGCCTACTAACCCTATAGAGTCTTTTAATGTGTAAAATATAATGCAAAGCACCTCTTCTGGACTTGAGACCCAGAAATTACTGCGTTTCTAAAGTGAAAATGCTATCATGAGTATGGGGGAGAATTTTTTATTTTTTAATTTTTTTATTTTTATTTTTTTAATTTTATTTTAAAGACAAAAGAATGGAAACATATGAACCAGAAAAGCCATAAACAATACAGAAAATACAGAGTTATACAGAATATAGTAGGGAATTAGAACTGGATGTTGTATTACATAGTTATCTTCACATTAGTTAACACAAAAACATTAAAGGAAATACCAAATTATAGAGAAGATAGTAGGGAATTTGCACTGGATGCTGTATAATATAAAGTTATCTTCACTTCTGATAATACAAAAATGGCTTAGGAAATACAGAATTATAGAGAACATAGAAGGGAATTAGCTCTGGATGCTCTCCTACATAATGTTACCTTCATCTTTGTTACTCAGGTTACACAGATGATGGCCCTTTTGATCAGTTTGTTTTTTTTAACAGAGATGAGGGAGGAGAGGAGAATTTTTTAAAACAATAACATAGATTTGTTTTGCAGATGAGATGAATCACATCGGAGGGGATCCATTTTCTTGGAAGACATAGGTGGAGCCCTGAAAATTTCCCCAATACTCACAAGGTAAAGTCCAGGATAGACAGCTTTATGAGAACTTTGGTGAAGGCTAAGAAACTCTTACTAATAGACCATTCTTGAAAAACTTTGTAAGATCATAAAATAACAATCAATACCCAAAAGCTGCAATTAATAGCTCTGTTTCAGCACAAGGAGAGCAGCAGTTTTAGGTGGTCAAATATAACATAGAGCTGGAGAGAACAGACTTCTTACCTGTTAACCCTCAGGATCCTACAAGGACAGACCCCTGACACGAACAGTATACTCTTAACAGAGATTGGAATGGAACCTTCAAGGGCTCCATCACCTGGTCATAGAAAAGAACAGTGAATGATTCTGTGCATATGTGTGAGACACCACTGAGGGACTGTAGAAGTAACCTGGGAAACTTGAGAAGGATGGGGACAAGTTCCATTTGGTTGAATGGCAAGGGCTCAAAGAAAGGTGATCTGGGCCTTTTAACATGTAAATTAAGCCCACAGCCTGCTTCAGCCTGGCAAAGTTTGGGTATATGAGGCACACTGAGAATAATTATAAGAAGCATAAGGATAAGCTTAAACCAATTCCATAAATCAAGGATCCAAAGCAGGCAAGCTGGGGAATCAATTTATCTGTTCCCCATATAGTCAAACCAAAAGCAAAAGAATGGTCGGACATCCTCTAAGAATTTTAAGGAATGGTCTAAAGATACTCAATTCATGTAGCCTCTTCAGATTTCCTGAGGAGCAGGTAGATTACATAGGAAACCCTGAAACCTCCTCAGACTGTAATCTAGAAAACTCTCAAACTTGGAGAACCGCCCTGAAATGAAATTAAACTTCACCTTTCTATAAGAAAAAGGTTACCTGGGGTCATCAAGAATGAAATCTTATAAATCCAAGACAATGACCCTATAGAATCTTCAATATCATTAGCTTACAATTTGGGTCATAGCAGATCATCCTAGCACCAAAGTAAAAAACATTCGAAGGCTCTATGATACTTTTAAACAACTTGGTCTTATGTGCAGGAAGTCCAGTTATAATAAATTCTGTACAACTTAGGAACAGTCAGAATATACCAATAAAAAATATTTCCAGTTTGCAATTTCAAATTCATTTTTTAAAGAAAAATTTTAAGTAGTCTTTTGTTTTAATTTTGCCACCTAAAGTCTTAAATTTTGCCCTCAACTTTGTTATTTATGATGAGATCTCATATGGGTGTTATTAACAGCGCTGAGCCATCTGATAGCAATCATTCTTGCTAAGCACATATTAAGATCAATTATCCCTATAAGCTGAAGGCATATATATATGTGGTAAACATGCAGATGTAGTAATCTTTTCAGAGCATTATTTTAAATTTAAATGTCATCTAAATTTTTACCTCCTGCCCGTGTTTCGTCGGCCTTCAGACTAAAATATCATTGAAAGGGATTGAGGAAGAGGAATAGTTTTGAAGGCCTGTGGGAAATAAAGGCTCGATACAGACAACAACAGAGAGAAATTCCTGAGATCACCAGCTAGAAGCCAGCCACCAATATCCATTTACCTTCAGCTTTGTCATCAGCTCGCGTATGAGCACACAGAGCTCTCTGCTATGGAAAGGCAGATTTCACACTGCACATACACTGGCCAGAAAGCACAACTGCCTCAATAAGGACACTATCAACTTGCTGGACACCTTCCCCAATAAACTGAACAAGAACCCTGATACTTCAAACCGCAGCACAAAACTGATCTCTCATATTTGCATTGGCTGTGTAGTGCAGTAGAGGTGTAATCTATGTTACTTTTTATTCCGTTAAGGTCTTTCTAGCAACTTGATTTTCTTTGCTGTTCTCACCCAGCATTCCACAACAACGCCAAGAAGATTCTTCACAGATTAGCCGTCAGTAACTTTTAAACTGGACAAAGAACCCCCCAGACAATGTCAGTGTCTGAATACCACAGCAGCAAGACCCAAGAGAGTGTATGGAGTCGAAGGAAAGAAAAGAGAAGATGCACACAGCAGGGAGGACCTCACTGGAAAGCAGGTGACTGTGGTCTGTGCTAGGAAAAGGGCAAGATGTGGCAGAGAGAACTATTGATGCGCCCTGGTGAGAGGGAAAAGACCAAATCCCTCCTAGGTCTCTAAAGCCTGACTCTTCCCCGCTTGTTTCATTATTTTTCTTTGTAAAAATAGGAAACCTTCCATTCCTACTCCATACGCATTTCCATTTTTTTAAAGTGGGGAAAACACATCAAGTGGAATCATCTAGCTTCCGTGGGGAGGGCAACAGTTTCCCATTTATCTCAGCACATATTACAGGGAGGTAAAGAAAAGGAACATTTTCTACATGCTGGGCTTCAAATAAAGCTCAGTTTATGATCCTGTGAAGCTCACTTTGAAAAATATCATGTAGTGACCCTCAAAACAACCCAGCAAAGGGCTATGGAGAGACTTGATAATGGATCGATTCGTTGGTAGAGAGAAAAAGGGCTTACATTCCCTACTTGCAAAGCAGCCTGGAGAGAAAGTATTGTTCTACGTCCACGCCATGTCTCATGCCCCAGTAGTTACTTTCTTTCCCACACTGAATTGTGTTTTCACTTTTATTGTTGCAAATATTCCAGGGCCACTAGAAGCTGGAGAGTCCAGCTTCTGACACGGCTGGAAAGCAGACTGTCGGGGAGTCAGGGGGCAGCTTCCCCGCGGAGTGAGCCCTTTCTCTCAACACTCCAGTTGTCTCACGATCATTGGAAGCAAAGAATGCAAAGCCCCGTCACACTGCTGTAATGGACTGTGATTAAACCTTGGCTGAACTTTCCCCTGCAAAACAAGGTATCACATAAAGTACACACAAAATCAGGAGTATTTTTGGGAAAACAATCATTCACTTGTTCAACCAAAAAAAAAAAAAAAAAAAGAAAGAAAGAAAGGTTTCGAGATCTAATTGTTACCTGCAGAGCACACCATACAAAGGTTGCTGGCTCCAAGACAGAGTTGTATAAATAGCTTGACGAACAGCTGCAGATTTCAATTACCCCGTGATCATCAGTGTAGAGAATAAAGAGACAATGTTGCAGAGGAGAAACCACGGGGAATACATTGGACTGACAACTGCCTGGAATTCAATTTGCCCAAGTGATATTGAAATATGGGGGAGAAGTCGCAGTGCGCTGATTAAGTTTCAAGCTGCTGCTCTACTAATACTGTCTCATGAACCTGTATGCTGTTATCACCATGGCAACATGATCATCAGAGCAATCCTGAAAACGGGCTACACCCCAGACTGTTCATTTACATTTGTGATAAATGCTGGAAAAGCCGGGTACATTAATAAGCCAGGACTCTCACAGAGCCTGACGTGCTGGAAAAAGAAGGCAAAGACCAAAAAATATTGTTTTTCTTTAGTTTTAGTTGTTTGACACACATAAACAAACATAAGAAAGATTTATGAACAGAAGAGTCAAATGTTCTTCCAAGAGAAATAAACACTGAAAATCTGTTTTACTCTAGCTTTGGTGATATTTAAATTTTTCTAGAGTCTCCAATAGGAGAAAAATACCATGCTTTGAGGTACTTGAGAAAAAGAAAGGACACACATATGCACACAAACTTAAGTGTTAAATTTTTGGTTCTCATTTCATACATGTGTAAAAAGCCTTTGCACAACTGAAGTTTTACCAGACTTACTATATCTATTATGCTTAAATAAATGAATGAAAAGTAAGATTATAAGAAGTATTTTTGACAACCTAGATATTAATTTAACGAGTGTACAAATGGTTTATTCTCAAAGTGTTTGTTTCTCCTTCCTTCATAACTAATGATTAAAAAGGAAAAGAAATATAAACTTATGGTTTCTACCTTTTTATGTTTTATTAAGTAAATTTATATTCCTGATACAGGATATACCATGGAAATATCAGCATCTAATTTGAAAAATATTTTTCTATTTTTCTGCAAATTTAAAAATAATCAACTAAATTTTAAAATGTTTCCTTTCTCGGAAATTGTAGACAAATGCTTTTCCTTTAAAACTGTGAGACTTTTACTATTTTCCTGGTAAGTCAAACCAAAGTCCTCTGAATCTATGGAATAACACCTTCCCCTATTGACTGCGGTCTGTCCAAGGATCACATATCATCCCCAGCTATAAGACGATCTCTTATCAGGTTTATGTGGTACTTCTAGCTGGAAGCGAGGAAAGTTTATTCTTATGTGCTATACCCAAAAAAATTGTTTCCTGGACAGTTTTCTCATTACAGTTCAAACAAAGTTCACTCTTAGCAGGATACTACAATAAAACTCTCCAGAAGCAAAGCTTTTGTGCAATGCATTATTATTTTATTAGCATTCTATTTAGAGGGTTGTTAAATAGTGTTACTATAATATAGAAATGTAGTCATTTTCATCCCAGAAGAAACCCATATCTCACCTAAGGAGGTAATTGATAACAAATACCTGGAAAGAAGTTACAAAACTTCCAGTGCCTCTCTCTGCCTCTTGCTTAGGCAGACTTTCAGTCTATTTTGCCAATGAGTATATATTCAGGCGGGCCCATGTGCATTTCTATTATTATGTTCAGCTTTTTAGTCTTCCAAATGCTTCCTTATTCTTTAAAATCAAGGAACATGGAAAACCAAAAAGGTATGTTCAACTTGACTTGAAATCCCAGTTTCTACACTGGTAACACCAGACAAATTACCTACTTGAGTATGAAACTAATTTTCCTGTGTAAAAAATAGCAACCACAAGTATTTCACACAGCAAAAGATGAATGTGATAATATGTTATCAAGCAAGGGTGTGTCCATGATGGGTACCCAGTCAAGGTTAATTCCTTCCTCCTGCCTTCATCCAGTGCATTCAATTCATCCATTATACTTATGTGGTCACTGAAACTCCTCCCAGCATTCTCCACTCTTCATAAAATTTTTCCTAAGCTAATTGCTCAACCGTGCCACTGCCCTCAAAAACTTAAATCTACATAAGCCTCATCAGTTAGAGCCTTTAGTTGCAACTTATGTGAATTACTTTCGGGTTTCCGATGTCCACAGTTTAAGAAAGGAGAGCTTTAGTTTGGGTCATGGTTTCAGAAGTGCCAGACCATGGTTAGCTGCCTCTGAAACAGAAATGGCCTGGTGGGAAGAAATGGAAGACAAAAGCTGCTCATCTTCTGAAAGCCAGGAAGTAAGGAAAAATGAGGAGCTGAAGAGAAGAAAGCAGCCTTCCAGGTCACGCCCCAGTGAGCCACCTCCAGTGTGGCCCCACCCCCTAACAGCACATGCAACTGCTGAGCTCAGCTATGAAGGGGTCACCCATGAACACAGCCCCCCATTACCCAATCACCTACCAAACATGTGAGATTTCGGAGGGGTATTTTAGATCTAAATTGTAACACACCTTCTCAATTATTGTTGCAGTCCAGTATCTCCAATCACTTTTACCTTTCTCCCTTCTCCTCAGGCTATCTCAGTTCTTATCATTCCATTTTATCTCCCACAGACTAGCCAAACTCTGTCCCCTTCAGCGAGACAAAAGAAAAAGAATTGAGTGAACCTCATGGAGGCAATGTCCAAGGTGAGAAAGTCATAATATTAAGTAAGGCATTGTGGGAAAAGCTCGGCAGATCTGGGAAAGCATAGTAGACCAGAAAGATACGTCAGAATCTAAGAGAAATATGAGTTTTAACCCAAGTTGTGGTGAGGATGAGCAGATAAGTTGGGAGCTGGTAGTGCAATAACAAAGCAAGATAACTCAGGAAATACTGTCACAAATTTCCAAGATAGTGAATGCTCACAGTACACTGCGCACAACAGGATTTACTTTTTCAACATATGAGTGAGAACCAGAGGAGGTGAAAGAAGCCCCAAGCCCAGATGCCCTTTGCCAACCATCCTCCTTGCCTCTGCTGTTCCTTCATTTCTTCAAGCAGGACTTCCTGCGCTCTTTCACTTCAGAGTACAGCAGCACGGTAGTGGAGAGACCTGGGTTCTCGCCTCAGTGCCAACATGAATTAGCCATACCATCCATATTCCCATAAGTTTTGTAGGCCTCCGTTCTAAAGGATAATCATTCTGGGCCGTAGCTGCCTTTGGCAGTCTAGTGGAGTCTGTGAACCCCTTCCCAAAAGAATAAGATGAAATGTATAAGATACAATAAGTTTATAAACATTTACAATGAAACTCAGTTATCAAGTATTTAAGAACAAAATAGTGCCATAGTGATATCTATTCTTCCTTATTAACTCAACCAAAATGATCTACTGGCAAGTCTGATAAATAATGTAATTTTGAGTGGGGTATGATTTTAGATAATACCTCAACATATCTGCTACAATAATTTATATCTGAAAATATCTAAGACTTCCGTAGGTCATAAAACTATAACCTTATAACTTATGGCTATTTTCTTACTTAAAGGAAATGCAAATTTTCACTTAGAGGTTAATGAAAATAGTCTTTGATCAAGAAATTCTGCTAAATAATCAATCATGTCTTAATTTGTTCAGGCTTTTATAAGAATATACAGTAGAGCTTGGAGTCTATAAATAACAGAAGTTTACTTCTCACGGTTTTGAAGGTTGGAGAGTCCAAAAATCAAGACACTGGCAATAAGGACCCAATTCCTGGCTCACAGAGAGCATCTACTCACTGTAATTTTGCATAGCAGAGGGAATAGGGGGTTTTTCTTTTGGGTTCTCCATCGTAAGGGCACTAATCCCATATAAAAGGGTTTTGCTTTCCTGGCCTACTCACGTCCCAAAGGCCCTGCCTCCTAAAACCATCACTTTGAGAATATGTTTAAACATACACTCTTTGCAATATTAATACATCTCTAAAGCTTCTTTTGATTCTGATAGTCTGATTCCCTCATTCTTACACGTGCTTTCCAACTCATTTCGTAGCTCCCTCTCACTCACTTCCAAACATTCATCTTCTGATTACACTAGGCTCCTTACCACACTGAATTTTAGAGGAAGCTATTTGGATGCTGAATTTGTCACCTGTACCTTGGTGAAATACTTGTAATTCCTCTCTTGGTTCACCTAAACAATCCTTTCTGCTAGTGTCTTTTTATGTACCTCAGGTTCTTCCTTGTAAATGGAATGAATAATGGTGCTTACCATGTGGCTGCTGTGAGGATTAAATAATGTAAAACACATAAAGTATTTGGAATAGAACCTGAAATATATGAAGTCGCAAAAACTTGTTTTCTTCTTATGAATATTATGCACGACAGAACTTGCTGTCTTGACCTCCTGCAAAGATATCCCACTCTTCTTCATTGGGGGCTTATCGATGTTACTCTATCTCTGTCCATCTCTCATTCACTCCTTTAACCACAATGTTCTGAGTTGACTCTGATGTTCATGATTAAATTATTAAATAGAGAATAAAGGTGTGGGAGCATTATGTACTAAACTTTACTATAGATACTGGAAAGCAACTCATTCATTAATTCATTTACTCTGTAAATATTAACTGAGCACTTAGAACATGATGGCAATTTTAGGTATTATGATCTACCAAAGAACAAAAGGTACACAGTGTTATGAAGCTTATATTCTAGCCCAAGCATCCTCCTTTGAACATAATGATCAAGATCCTTCTTTCGCTGAAGCCTACATTGTAGTTAGAGGCGACAGACAACACATTACTAAAACAATAAGCAAGCAAATGAGAAAACATTCACAAACGATAAGTATTACCACAACTCACTTTCGGTCCAACACTTTACTTCCTTCTCCTCTGGTCCAGGCAAATACTACCCATCTATATCCCTTGTGTAGTCATTTTACTTTTCTTCTGCTATTAAGATATATGTGTTCTATAACCCTTCTACTTCTTACCAACATTCCCTCTGAGACTCTGAAAATTTGAACTGTATTCTTTCCATTTTAATAAAATTGATCTCACAGAAGTCATCATTATATTGTTGAATTGTTATTTCCTGGTTCTTTGATATTTTTAAGAGATCTTTCCTTTCGTGGTTGCTAGCTGCAATGATGTCTTGAAGGTCTGAAAGCCTATCTTCAATTCGGTTTAAGCAGTTTTGTCAGCTTTCAATCAATTTTGCATGCATGTACCTGGTAATCTGAGCAACTACCTTGAAGATAACAATATGCAACATAGTAACCATTGCTAATGTCCTATCATTTTGTTTTGAAATTCTGTTCAAAATCACTTTAATTAGGGGTTCTTCGTCTCTTTTTTGGTCTCTTTAAAATAAAATAAAAATAAATAAATAAAAAGTCATTATTAATTTCTTTCTTATTAAAAGTCCTTTTATAGTCTACGTCCATCCAAATCACTCTGAACTACTTTTGTGTAATTAGGGCCTCGTACTTGAAATTATCTTCCTTTCCTCTGACCCTTCACTTTCATTCCTTCAGTGGCCATTTATCCTGTATTCCTCTTACTGCACTATCTCCCTATGACTGACTATGTTCAGTAAATTCTCTTAAAAGATGTTTATTGACTTACTACTCTTTCTGGGCATTATGTACTAGTCAGCTTTCCAGTCTCTGGGACAAACTACCTGACACAGTTTAAAGAAGGAGAGGTTTATTTGCCTGACTGTTTTAGAGGGTTCAGTCCATGGGTGCCTGACTCCAAAGCAGAAACAGAGTAATGGAAGGATCTTGCAGAGAAAATCTGCTCAACCCAGGCCAGCCAAGAAACACAGAGAGCAAGAAGAGCCAGAGAAAGAAGAGTTGAGTCTGGGAAAAGAATACACTTCCAGTTCGTGCCCCACTAACACATCTGCTCCAGCCCTGTCCTGCCTATGAACAGCACATTTTGCTATGAACTCATCAATGGATCGATCTGCTTATGAGTACATACCCTCAGGATGCTATTACTTTCTAAATGTCCTACTTCTGAATATGCAACACTTTTGAGAGACATCTTAGATCTAAATTACAACACATTGCCATGCAAATAACTTCCAAATCTTCACCTCTGGCCCTGGCCCCTCATCTCTGTAGATCCAGAAATCTATATGACATCTCCACTTTGGGTAACTTAGCAGCCTTTCAAAGGATATACAGACAGTTCCCAACTTATCTTGCCTTGACTTGCTTCTTTTTTATTTTAATATGAATGCAAACAATATACAGTCAGCAGAAACCATATTTCAAAATTTGAATTTTTATCTTACTCCAGGCTAACAATATGCAATATGACACTTTCTGGAGAAGCCAGATAGGAGCATGAGCTACAGTTTCCATTCATTTATGCCATCAAGATGGTAAATAAACAGCACTGTGCAGTGTGCTGTGTGGCTAAGCTGTGAGGTTTAACGGGTCAGCTATGTTAGGTATTTTTGACTTGAAATAGTTTCAACTTATGACAGGTTTATTAAAACACATCGGTGGTATGAAGGAGGTTTACACAGAACATCTGAGATCTGAACACAACCCCAACCACACAAAAGATACACGAAGAGCCAACCAGTGGGATCATATCAAATTAAAAGGCTTCTACACAGCAAAGGAAACCAATAGAATGAAGAGACACTCTACATAATGAGAAATAGTTTGCCAAGTATTGGTTAGACAGAGGACTAATATCTAGAATATATAAAGAACTCAACATATTAGACCTCCCTCCCCCAAAATAAAACATCCAGTAAAAAGTGGATAACTGAAATAAATACTTCTCAATAAAGTACAAAGGGCTGAAAATATATGAAAAATGTTCAAGACCTCTGGTCATTAGAGAAATGCGAATTAAACCAATACTGAAATTCCATCTTATATCAGAAAGAATGGCTACTATCAGAAAATCAAACAATAACAAATGTTGGCAATGCTGCAGAGAAAAAGGAATCTTTCCACATTGATGGAAGCAATGCAGACTAGAATAAACATGGTGAAAATTAGTAAGCAAAGACTTGAAAAAACTAAAACTGTAAGTTCCACTGACCCCAGCTACACCTTGTCTGAGCATCTTTCTGAAACAGTTAAAGACATCACATTACAGTGATAGATGTATACCCACATTTATAGCAACACAACTCACAATAGCTAAATCTTGGAACTGGTCTATATGTCCATCAACAGATATATGTCGCTTACCTGAAACACCCAAAATATAAAGAAGATGCATGCTGAAAGATAGATTATAGGAAATAGCAAGATGGATCTTTTGCAAATGGGAAAAGAACAAAAAGATGGAGGAAGGAGGGAGGAAGGGGGTAAAAAGAGAACTGAGATGTGTTACGTACATGTACCAGTTCCCCACAAGAAACGCAGTCATTATGTACTACAAACATGTACTAGTGGAGCTGGGGATATAGCTCAGTGGAATAAGCGCTTGCCTAGCAAGCGCAGGGTCCTGAGTTCGATCCCCAGTACCGCAAAAAAAAAAAAAAAAAAAAAAAAAAAAACATGTACTAGTGAAAAATAAAAATTGAAGAAGAACCAACAACAATGACTCTGCTATCTCAAAGGTAGTCTTTGTTCTCCGCATCATGAGATGCCAGGTTCCTTCTCTTCTCCTTCATTACCATATGTGTGATGAGAACCACAGAGGTCTCTGTGCCCCTTCTTTCTCTTGGATGCTAACCAATGCAATCAGATTTCGAATTACATTTGGGTCATTATCACTTTTGAAATGTCAAAGTACCAATGGGTCTCATGGGGGTGTGGTTTCTCTCCCTGGCACTCTCAAATCCCCTGTGCTCCAGGGTTATGAGGCTAAGATAGGCCCTGTATCCTTGAATAAACTATTTTATCTTTTTCTCTCTTCTTGTCACAAGTGTTGCCAGGTAACATGACATTTTCTGGGTCCAGGTGAGTTTAGGGTTTTAAATAGATGGGGGAAGAGACCCCTGGTGGTGTGTTGTAGGCATGGTGGTCAGAGTGGTGCTTCCTTTACCATTTGTCCTTATGTCTTGTGTGTATCTCTCCCCAAGATCTTATGAGAGAAAAGTAACTGTGGGCAGAGAAATCAAGCATCACTAGATTCTTTAGTTAGCTGCCAAGTAAAATCACAAAATCTTCACTCAAATGCAAATATCTATACTTCAAGGCCCAGTTAAAAATCCTCTTTCATGGACATTAATAGCATAATCTCTCCCTTGAAAGTGCCCTGTGTATAAATCACAATTCCACTATAATATCTGTATGAATTTATTCAAATTACTTCACTCCTCTGAGATCTGTGAAAATGCAAGGTAGTGATGACTAAAAGTGATAATCTATCTGTAGAATTTAGCACTATTCCCAGCAGAAAGTAAGCATTCAATAGATGATCACCTTGGCTTTCAGGACTGTGTTCCACGGTCTTGCCCCTTCCTAACCTATAAATACACCTTGGTGATTCGTACACCACCTAGCCTGAACAAGCATGATTTCATAGAATGCTTGGTTTATTATTGTTTATAGCTTTCAAATTTTTCCCATGTTCATCTTAGCTGTAACAAAAATTCAAATCTCCTGTGGGCTGAGCTCATTGTTTTCTGTGACCCTAAGGGTGACCAGCATGGCACCAGTGGACTTCTGTCTGTACCACCAATGGCCAAAATGTTACCTGGAACCATAACTCAAAGTCCTATTCTGATCAGACTGTCAACAAAATTTTTAAGTAGAGGTCGTGTGGACAACATGTAGACAGAAGCTTTCACCACTACTCAAACTACCTGGCTGGTAAGAATAGTTACTACAGCATAACTCAGCAGAGGATGCGTGCGCCCACCCAATATTTATATACATACTATATAGTAAATGAGGCTAAAACAAGAAGAAAAACATAGGTTTTACCTGACCATTATTTGAAGCATGACCATATCACGGTAGCTCATGGAAGAACAGAATCAATCTAGAAAACAGACCCCAAAATAAGTCAAGTCACACTGAGGGAATGAGTCAACTGTCCTTCAAGGCAGAGTTGGTCACAAATAGTGAGTAACAAAGAGCTTTTATTCATTACATTGTGATTACTGCAGAAATCAGTACAGAAAACTAAAATACCCACACTCTATCTGTCAAGTTATATCTTAACAAATGTAATTTTATTTCACATATATTGGGATTCCATAAACTATCATTTAACTTTAGCAAATTAAAGAGTTTTAGAAAATCTTTTAAATTGGGGGTCTAACTATAAACATATGCACACATTCATCTATGTGAAGCCAAAGGCAGGTGAGGTGTAATAAGATCTCCTTTCTGTCCCCCTCTCACTTGCCAATCTCTCCAAACTGGAAAACTGCACTGATCTTTACAAAGATTATCCTTTCCAACACCATGTGCTTTATTCCTTTTATGAAAGAGAACAGGTGAAGTTAGCACTTATTCACTTTACCATCATCCCGTGGCAATTATAGGGTTAAAAACAAAGAATTCTCTGGTTTCAGAGAACAAGGTGTTATTATTTTTAATGTTGTTATTTGGACAATTTGTTTTTCTCTTCAGTCCTTAATCAAACTTTAATCAAGCCAAGAGCCTAAAGCAGAGTTTTCCAAAGAAAAATGGCCAAACACACATATGCAATCACTGATCCCAGGTGAGTAACTCCCCTCTTGTTCAACAGATTGTGAGCACTGATAGTTCATCAGGCCTCAACTTTCTTCGTGTGCCAAGGCAGCAGAGAGAGGCAATGCAATTTGAGGCTGTGCACACAAACACATCTGTCACAGAGAAGGAAAGGTGCATCCCAATGTTGCCCTTAGGAGAAATCATCCTTCGTGAAATACAGTGTGCTCTTCTAGCCCTTACAAACCAGCAAAGTTTTAATCAAACAAGGCAAAACTCAGAAGGGAATCACAAATGTGGAGGGAGCAAGAGAAAAAGTTTCTAAGAACTCTGGCAAACATTCTGTGGCCTGACAATGGCTAGGAAAGATGAGGAGGACATTTACACGCATAGGGGGAGAGCAAACAGGAAGGAGAGACAGGGATTGTATGGGGTATGCAAAAGCTGAGTAACAGCAGTAATGAGAAGAAATTGAGCAAAGGAAAACATAGGTAGGCAGCACATCAAGGAAGAGTTTGCAAATAGCAAAGCCTTTTAGACTGCCAAATGGCCTCTCAAGGGATGGGGTTGGAGCTCCATTGCCTGGGTTATTTAGAACCAGACTGGACAGAAGCACTCAAGAATACACTGTGGGGGACAAGCCTGCCCTGGCGGAGGAGAGCCAAGATGACCTACCAGCTCTTGTGCCCTCTCTAATTCTTGTGATATATCACATAATATCATATCATTACACTGCCTCCAAACAGCAGCTCCTTGGGCTGAGGGTGTAAGGAGAGCGGATTACTTAGCGTGCAATGTACTCCAGGGGAAGCACGAGGCAGCCCAGCCTGTAAACTGCAGCTCATTAACCAGCAGCCACTCAAATGATTCTGTGTGTCTCTGGCCTCACTCAAATTAGAACTGGAGGGATTTTCCTGACAGGCCAGATGAAAGCTTGAAGTTCACAGTATTTTATAACTTGTATTTTCCAAGAGCTATGAATTCTGCATGTTTTTTAAACTTTGATTTTGTCTCAACAGACACAGAAGGGAGAAAAAATAGTAGGAAATAATTGGAAAATAGCAAAGGACAAAAGCAGATTGCCTTCAGTCTGGAACAGAAGGCAGCAATCACTGATGACACAGGGCTAGTCACATGGTAGAAGAAGCCATTTTCATTAGAATAAAACCTAGTCCATCAGTGTCCTTAAAGACCACAATGTAAATACAGGTGGGGGTCTCCAGAGACCCACATAAAACTAGTGAATGGTGGCAAATAAGGCACTCCTGACTTTTTCATTGGTATTTCTTACTTTTGGATAGCTCCAGATCTGCTAGGGATATAGCTCAGCGACAGTACCTGCCTGGCAAGCCTGAACTCGTGAGTTCGATTCCCAGCACCAAAAAAAAAAAAAAAAAGAACAGAATAGTTCCAGATCCTCAGATCCAAGTCATCAAGAAAATAGGAAGTTTATTAGCTAATTGTATACCAAGAACCTATTTTCCAAAGAAACTTAGGCAAATCAGTTTCAGTGCTGTGAAGTTACACCTTAAACACGATTACCACTATATGCAATCCCATGACAGTTCTGAGTGTTTATTTTGTGACTATCTTTATCATCCTGCTTGTACCACCATTTGGATCAGAAGAACAGTTATTTAATTTGTTAATAATTCTCCCTCCTTCCCTCAGAGAGTGTTCTACCCCTTGGAAAACACTAAATCAATTTACCATTTTCCTGCAGCCTTAATCTGTGTTCTGCAATTTCTCCAGCCCCCAAATTAACCACCTCTAGTTCCAAACTCAATTCAATTATCCTGTATTATTGATCTCTTACTTTTATTTTGAGAAATTTCATCTGTGCCATCTCATTAATTCTTCCACCACTCAGCAAATACTTAAGTAAACAAATAACATGCCAGGCACTGTGTTACCCTCCAGCTCTACAAAGTAACTGCCACTATCTCGACCTGAAGACCTTGGCAGTCTAACTGGTGAAACAGACAAGATACACAGAACAATGTAGAAACAGCCTCACCCCAAAAATGCCAAAAAAGGGCAAGCTACCTTGGGAGTATAGGGGGAGGAACAGCTGAGACAGCAGAGGTAGAAAGGAGAAACTGCAAGAGTTTGACTGGGATTTCTTGTGTTGTTATAGGGTTTCCCTGCCTTTCCCTTATCCTTACCCCAACTCAAATACCTGCTCCCATTGGCTACGTATCAGTCTCCCAATGGAAGCTGATAGGATGATGTCCTCATTCATCCCTGACACGTATTCCATCCTAACGTATTACTGTTACCTCCTTGTTGGGAACTGTAGTTCATTATTTATGCTCAGATTTTGCTTATAAAGACACAATATAAGCTTGAAGCTGGAATCTTTCTTATGACTTAAGAGCTCTTTAAGTTGGAAGAAAATCTAATTGTCTATTAATACTATTTTTCCAGTTTCCCAAAAGATCCAGTTCCCTCAAAAAAGTGTAATTCTATTTCTTTACCACTGCACTTCTCGTTAAGCAGGGGGCTTGATAATTAGGTTGCAGAAATATACAAGACTCCTCCAGTTCGATCACGGGTGCACATTTTTATTGACGGCAGTTGTCGGCTGCTGGTTTTGTAAAAGTCTTCATATTTTCCACCTTCTATGCCTTTTCTCCTAACCTGGAATAGGCCTTCTTGGGTCAAGGCTGTATTTACCATGAAAACTTCCAGGAAAACCATCCCTCACCCTCACCGAGGATTAAATTGTGGATATATTCTAGAAACCAGGTTTTCTTACTTTCTTTTGCTCTGTACTATTCATAGTCCAGATTATAAACTGGAGGGCAAAAGATGCAATTTGTCAATCTTTCAGGGCCTATGTATCAGGAGTTCAACTTATGATTGTTAAGTGAATCCAAGCTGCCTTGTAATCGGCAAACTAGATGCTAATATATCCTGCAAGGTGCATGCACACAGGCACGTATGTTCATGTATGTCTCCATCCGCCTTTAATTTTCCTACTTCTTTCTCCATCCTTTTTAAATACCAGCTGTATAGTAAATTCTGCTTGTACTTAGCAGTTGAGATAAAAGGACTCTTAGCTATGTCTAAGAGCTGAGCCCCCAGCCCCGATGGGGACTACATTGAACACATTATTTAATCAGAAATCACCAAGGCTCTGATAGGTTTATGGCCATACAAATGTATTTTGTTCTTTGAATTTCATGTTGAAAATATACCACAATGAAAAAGTTCATCACTACATTAGGAAAAATTTGCTCCTAATATAAAAATCCTAAGCAGACTTTGCCAGATCTCTTACAAAGCATTTGTTCTTATAGCTGCTCGAACCTGGTTATAACTACAGTTCACAGTAAGTGGAAGCCTTAACACCTTCAGTACATCTCCATCCATTAATGATTACTCTCAACTATCTAATCCATCAAAACTGGGGGAGAGAAGAGACCAAAATGATTTCCAGATACTAACAGAAAACCACAGGACCGTGTACTCTAAGCACCAGATCCTAGAGACAATTATGGTACTAATAATAAATAATTGGATATTGGTCTGTTTCAGAGTTTAAAAAGAACTTTTTAGAGTTTATCAATGGTATTTATAGCCAGATCATTCCCTTTCCTTGCATTTTTTTTTCTTCAAAGCTCCAAATAAATGGCCAATCAACTTGCTCTGGAGTATCTCCAGGAACTAAGAATTCGCTACATTGCATAGCCATTCACTCTTCAGTTTAGAGAGCTCTAGTTGTCAAAATGTTCTTCTACATAATGAAGCTAATTAAAATCCCAACAACTTCCACTCCTTGTTCCTATTTCTGACCACTGAGCCTCACAAAATGTACAATTTCTAGTCCTTTTGGCACCCTTTTATCCTGCCAGACCTTCTCACTGCCATATTTGAAAACTATAATTCTTTTCTGTAGTTACTGATTTTAACAAACACAAACATTTATCCAAAGCTTACTACATAACAGGTTTTGACCAAATACTTTATTTATTTTACTCATGTTGTCTTATGTGAATCCTTACAACAATCCTCTGACTTATGGATCACTTTGATCCTCAGAAGAAAACAAGGGCACACGGGGTTGCCTGATAGCTCAGAGTTTATAAATGGCAGATTCTCTTGTCCCAAGCTTCAGGCTCCAGCCACTATGTAGTGGGTAGCCTATGATGTTTCCTTACTATCATATTCAATTTCCTCAGTTTGGGGATTGCAGATTCTACTCTAGACCTCTTAAATGCAGGCTTGGGGACATTACCTGGGGTTCCAAAACCAACATTTTCATCAAAACCTGTCCCGGGAATTTTGATGCAGGGAGCATTACAGGAATGAATTCTTATTCTCTTTTCATGTACCATGGAGTCAAGGCTTTCAGAAAATGGAGGTTCCCTGCATTTTCAGCATGTTCAGGAAAATAGAGGCCAAATTCCCTTCCTTATCTTCACCCCAATCCACTGATTTAGATTCCACATAAGCACACATGCACTTCATGCAGACATTACTGAAGACAAGTGTACCTGACATGAGTGTAATAGGCACTAACGATACAAAAGGGACATTCAGAAAATAGACCAGGCTATCTTTTGACTGCTCTCAAAATACCATTATATATACTCATATCTTTTCACATTCCATGCAATATTTTTATGTAAATAAAATCTGCTGACTTCCAGGCATTGCAACAAACATGTTTAGTGCACCTGCTAAGTCACAGACACTGTGCTAAGAGGATGCAGGTACAGGAGGAGGAGAGGGGGAATTCCCAAGATGAATAAAACATGGCTCTTTTCCTTGAAGGACTCGTGTTCATGGACCAACCTTTCATTACAGCCAGAAGGGTTGTGATCCAGGTGATCACAACCTCTAAACATAGGTCTGGGTGTCACAGCTCTTCATGCCGAGGGAGATGTACCCATTCACACTCGCCCCACTCTACCACTCACTGCTTCCAGAACTGTTCAAAAGTGGGCTTCCTTCTGGATTTTTTCTCATTTTCAAATTTTTAATCATGCTTCAGACAAGGTGTCTCTTGTCCCTCTTTCTATATTTCTACTCATGCATAACCTGGATTCACCCATGAATTTCACCTATCTCTGGTCTCACCTGCATGTCCCAACCCAGGAAAACTCTATTCATGTGATCAGGGATTCTTTTTAATCACACCCAGAGTCACAAATTGAGCACTTACTACTCATAATCTACCAAGAGGCCTGGATAGATGTGTCAACAATCAATCATAAGGCAAAACGAATTAAGGGTTTAAAGGGAAGAAAACAGAGATAGAAATACCATGGGTGTTTATTGGAAGGAAAGATTGTTTCTGCCTAGGATGACAGAGGACAGCTTCATGGAAGTGCAGTTTTTGAGACCAAGCTTAAAAAGGAAGGAAGTGTTTATCAAGAGTTAATTAAAACATAAGGAAGAGACTAGGAGTATAGCAGAAAGAAGTTTGAAGAGACACCACCAAGTTAAGGAAACTTAGATTGAGGTCAGAGGGAGGTATTTGGCAAAGACTCAAAAGCTAATTGGAAAGGAGATTTGCGTAGCTTTGAATTTCATGGTAAAGAATTTGGACTTCATGCTCTATGGCATGAGTCATTAAAGATCTGTCAGTGAAGATATGATACAATCAGCTATGCTTTAAGGATAATCCTTTGGCTGCAGTTTGAAAGATCAATGGGAATTAGAGGAGGTGACTAAATAACAAACCACTGAAGGATATATTTACTGTCCCCTTATGTGGATATCCTCGGGTGCCCTCTGGTCCATTCAGCCTGTCCTTTCCCTTCTGAGAAAGCCCACTCCGTGGCCTCCAGTTTCTTTTTTTATTCAATCAATGAAGTGAAGGCCCATAGGTATCTGGGAGAAGGAAAAGAATCAATCTGAGGTACAGCTGCTCCTAGGCTTAACTTGGGGTTCCATCCTGATATGCCAAAAGAATGCATGCACTATACTTAACCTATGGATCACAATTAATCTTAATTGCCAACTTAAGTTCATTAAATCTAACACATTGGTAAAACACACTTCTGTTTCCAGAGAAGTTTGCTACATAGGCCAGCAAACTGAGGGGGAAGACCCGCGCTGATGGTGGATGGTTCCATCCAGTAGGTTCGAAGGCAAATGGAAGCAAAAAGAAAGAGGGAAGTTTGCCTCTGAAAATCTTCCTTCTGAGTGAGTGTGTGTCTTTTGCAACAACTTAAATCTTTCACTGAAGGCCAAGGGCTCTTCAGAGGCTTCAGCCCTTCAGTCTAGGACTGGTGCTGTGTCCTTGAGCCCTCATGCTGTTCTTTAGAAAACCCTGATACACTACCAATCATTGTAGTTTAGGCTAACATACCTTCAATGTGCTCTGAACACTTGACATTAGCCTGCAGTTGGAAAAATTATGCCATACAACATCTATTTCACGCTAACATGTTGACTCTCTCATGTAATTTACTGAATATTGCACTGAATCTGAAAAACAGAATGGTTGTTTGGTGAAGGAGACACAGAGAGGCATTTTGTAGATAAGATGGCATGCGACAACACAAAATACAATGTGCAAAAAGTTCTCTCTATACAGTATACTATAGAATATTGATTGTTTACCCTCAAGAACTGCGGCTGACCATGGACTGGAAGCTCACTGCCAGTGCCCAGAACCATCACAGTATGCAGCTGTGTAGTGCTAGCCCAGAAAGACAGCGGACTTCAAAGCATGCTTTCCACTGATTGCATAGCAATTCAGCACAATTATAAACTTGACAGATGTTGTCGACCATCATGAAGCAGGGATCTTTTGTGCACAGCATGTTTCTTCCATTCCCTCTGCAAAGGCGACTTGAACTGGCCAAGCCCTGTCCGCACGGCTCTGTCAGCTGTCCGCACGCCATAACCACCACCTCTCGCTCCACACCTAAAGTCCAGGAGCTGCTCTCTCCTCTCCCGCCAGGGGGCTTAGGGTAAGAATACTGCGTCATTCCTAAGCATTTCCTTACACTTTGTCCATAACAGGAAATTATCTCTTTATTAATTTTTCTTCAGCTTAGCCAGGTTCAGTGTGTCAGGTGCTGGAGGCGCTAAGTGGCCTCGAGCCAAAGAGATGACCAAAAGCATGGAAAGACAAGGCCAGTGTTCCTGAGGTCACAAAGCTACTGCATTCTTCCTGGGCGAGGAGATAGGACCTGTGGTGATGCAGCCATGATGGTTCAGTTCATCCACTTCAGATTGATGACGAAACTGTGGAGTATTTCTGACACTCAACCCGCGGCTAATAGAAAAGGGCTGTGAGTTTTGAGATAGAATCATGATCAAGCAATTTGCTTTAGAGGTAAGAGGGCACACAGGGTTTTGAAGTCTCACTGGGATAGTTTCCAGATACAGCTCCCCAAGGGGTAGGTAGCTGTGATCACAAAAATGAGGCTTCTTCTAACACAGGAGACAAGATGTGCGACTGTTTATACAAATCAGCAAAGGCTGAGTCGGAGAGGCAGGCACTGAGAAAAGGGAGTGTGAGATGCTGAAGCTGCAGTTCTTTGAGCAGAATTGTGGAAGAAAATGTTTGGAGTCTTCTATGTGAGTCTATATAGCAGTCTATTCAAACAGCTCAGATAATACCTAAAGGGCAGGTGGCTTATTTGTTCTAAATGCAGCAAGAGGTAATGGCATGCTTAAGTCATTTCTGCAGCAGCCTGTAATTTCACAAGTGCTCAAACATTTCCTTTGACAGCTGTGCTGTGCGTTCATTATGTTGTCAATGTGAGCTCCATAAAGGAGAGAGTGCCTGGTAGGAGAAGAACTGGGGAGAGCAAGTGTTCAATGTTTTTTATCTCCCCAATTGGTTTAAAGCAATCAACTAAGGCAAGAATCCTCTGAAAAATATTCAAATTGCCCATTTCACACACTATTCCATCTTTTATAGAAAGATAAAGTTAATCTTCCATGATTTACTTGAAGTTAGCGATTGCAAGTTATCTACTTTTTGACCAGCCTTATCACATTCTCCGGGAATATATTTAAATAGATTGCAAGAGGAAATTGAATGGCCATGGGATGGAGAGCAATGGAAGCAGGGGGGAAGCTCATGTAAGTCCTAGAAATGGAATTCAAAAAATTAAAACATAAAAAGTAACTTCTAGAGTTGAATTATAAAAATGAAAAAGAAAAAAGAGAGAAGGGCTTTTTTCCCCCTTAGATCCAGAATGCTGCTTTGGTAGCTATCATAAAGGAAAGACAATGAATGGGGGATTATTCTTGTCCTTCGTGAGCTTTTGGCTCTGATTAAAGCACCCCAAGGCGCTTTGATACTGACAAGCGCCAATGTCCTCTTTGGCACAATAAGTCCCTTCTTTCCAAATCAGCATTGCTCCCCATGGAGAACTGAGCCCGAGAAGGCCTCACAGAAGAGAGCAGAAAGCCTCTTCACGGTTCTCTTTGCAGTGCAGCTGTGAGTGCTCCCGGCTGAGAACAGTAGTCGAAGCAGCAACAAACTAAAGTAGGTCCTGTCTGTATGACACCAACCAATTAGGAAGGAACCAAATATTTCCTCCTAATGTGGGTCAACTTAATGATCAACTCCCCCAAAAGCGCACTTGACTTCAACTTCTCATCAGACAGATGCCAGTTCACCAAGTTAAATTCCTTTCATTTCTCTCTTTTTGCCACCTTGAGTAGCTTGTTAAAATAATTCATTCGATTGACCCAATTTTTGTTCACTTCTACTCAACTGTACACGGTATGATTGGTGCCTAACTCCTACAGATTGAAAGGTATCCATAGCAGCTGGCCACCCTGTTTGAAGCTGACAGCTCTTATTCTAGATTTCTTTTTGTTTTCTCAGCCTTTGTTTTGATAACGAAGCTATCCCATAGTCCTTAATATTTTAAACAGTTTTTAAAAGTGGACTTACAGAATGGCACAGTAGCCGAAAGATTTGGAAAATCCTGAAAGAAAAAGGAAAAAAGAAAATCCTAGAGGTCTAGAGTTGGCTAATTCCATGTTTTCCTTGCTTTATTAATGACAATGAACTGCCTTAATTAGTGCTAATTTTAAAAGTATAGTATCTGACATTAGTCAATTCTAGTGCAAACTACTCTGGCAGTTCCTGATGGAGCAAAAGAAATATATTAAATTAAATTAAGTGAGGAAGAGAAGATTTGAGTAGAGTCTCAGAATTTGATGTTTTTGTTAAAGAAAGCCCATTCACAAATAGGTACTGTATACATTTTATGTGCAAAGCACTGTGATAGGGTGTAGTCTTTTCAGCAAATCATCTAACTAAAGGATCAAGATATGGATTCCTGTCCCCTAAAATTTCTTTTCCATATAATTAACAATTAGGCCTATATCTTTGAGGTGGGGGGTGATGGTGGGATATGAAATAATAAGTGCTAAACACTCTTATAAGCACTTTTCTTCTATGCAGTACATGCTATCATTTAAACCATTGTAAAAGTGAGAAAACGATAACAAGGTTCGGAAAGGTCATGCTAAAGGTCATGCAGCTAGTAGGCACAATTTGCTTTTGCTAATGCCTGAACATTTTAGCTCTTTCCTAGGTAACAACATATACGACACGTCAAAGAGGGAGAAACTTTTGTAAAGAAAATTGCATTGTGTCTGAACAGAAGACATTAGGAAATACCCTGCCAAGTTTTGTACATAGTCAGAATTAGTTCAACGTTCTAATAGTTTTCTAATGAAAAGGAACAGCAGAGGGATACAAGGGAAGAATGAGGAGCTGATCTAAGGATACAGATTTGTCTTCAATCAAGGCAGTTCAGAAGGAAGAACAGTCGGGAATATTTTGCTATAGTTTCTATCCAGAAACTTTGGATTAGCTTGATTGTATAATTTTATTATTCTCTAATCTGAGTGATGATATATTAAATAAAAAGTAATACATAAGCGCAATACGGCCAATAAACTCAAACTGCATTCCTTTGCATTCTTCATTAAATATATTTTTCTGAGAGCCTAATTTGTGCCTAATATTCCATTATTTATTTTTGATACTGTGGTGAACAAAGTACATTGAGTTCCTTGGATATGGAACCATAGATAAGTAGGGAAGTCATTAAGCATTTAATTAAAGAACAAGTGCAATAGGTGTCGTGAAGAAACACAATGTACCTGGAGGTACATAAAAGGGTGACTCAGGAAGTTAGGGAAGGACCAGGCTGAGGAGAGGGGAAAAGACCCCTTCAGTGACAGACAGGTAGATAAAAAAATAGATAGCATCAAGTACGTTTTATCCTAAAAGCATGAGAAATGTTTAGACATCTTTCAGAGAAGAATCACAGTAAAACTTTCAATCTTTTAAAAGATGACTCAAAGGGCCTGGAGAAAAAAATAAAGATGCTCTCTTGTGGCCCAAGAAAGAGTTGATAGCTTGGATTCATATAATGACAATGGAAATGAAAGGACGTGGTCACATTTCAGAGATATTTACCAGAAGGAATCGACACTACTTGGACATCAGTTATGTACGGAGATCTAACGAAAGGAAGGGATGCACTAAGCACACACTAAGAATGGCTCATGGTGGCAGTATCAGTAAAGGACAGGACCCTGGAGGAGGACCAGGTATGAGAAAAAAATTGCTTGCTATTTTGGACTTGTGTTTGAGGTGCCAAGAAGAGAGAAAACTGAAGCTAAAGAGTAAGTTTATAAAAATAAGGGATCTGCAGTTCAAAGAAAAGAGTAGATTGAAAACAAAAATTTTAGAAGTTGTATACAGTCGCAATTTAAACTGTAGAAATAAATGAGATCACCTAAGAAGAATGTGGGATGCAAGAAGTCAAAAGAATCTATGCCCTTTGAAAAGTGACTTGTCCTGAATACCAATATATTTTATTATCTAAGTGAAACAAAAATGTAACTCTAAAGGTAGTGAGACATTTGGTGCCATGGCAGCCAGTTCCTATGGAAAGGAGTAGGGGTCTACTTCTGGTAATGAAGGTATGAGAAGACTGTGTGCTTCTGTTCCTCACAAATCAAGTACTAAAAAAAAAAAAAAAAAAAAATCAAGTACTAACATGAGCTAAGTTATTAAAAACAGCAATTTCTAGGTACTGGAAAACAACCAAATGCCAGGAACAACTTCAGAATTACTTGCCCATGGAAATCTGCTTCTCAGGTAAACACTTATGGACTTCTTTATAGGAGGTATTCCAATTCCACCAAGTTCACCCTTCAAAAACATATACAGCTTTATACATTTGTGGAAGAGGTAGGAGTCCAATAATGCCAGATGAGGAGAATAAGGCGGAGGAGGACCTGCCATAATGTGTATTTTACAGGCCTGCCTTTCTGTCAGGTGGTTCTTGGCAGCGGCACTCACCGTGTTTTTTTCTCTTTTGACTACGCCTCATAAAAACCCTCCTGAAAGAGCACTTTCAGAACTCCTTCAGGAAGTGGCAACAACAATGGGATAAGTGTGCTCAGGGCAGGGGTATTTCAAGGAAGATTAATGGAATCTTTTGCTGCAGTAATTTTAAAAAATGTAAACATTTGCTGTATTCCTAGATTATCTCTGGGTTGCCCAATGCAATGGTCAGTTAACAAGCAATGAGTTAGAATTGCTGAAGCATGCAAGAATGAATGCAAAACACCATTCTAAATGAAAGGGACCTGACACACACTTATAATACTGTATGATTCTACTTGTATGAAACTTTTATAGCAAAAGTTGCAACAGAAAATAGATTACTGGTTGCCTTTGGTTGGAAGGTCGTGATAAAAAGCATATGGGAACTTTGGGATATGATAGATTTGTTCTTAAACTTGATTGGAATCATACTATAACAGTTGCATGTAATCACCAGAACTCAAAAAAAATTTACACTGAAAATAGAGAAATTTTATTTCATGAGTCTTTGAAGTGCTTTTTAAAGGAGAGATGATTAATCCGACCAAAAATTATGAAGAGACAAAAACAAAGAGAACAGGTAATTTTCTACTGGAAGGAAAGTTACAAAGCTCATTTGTGTCCTTAATGAGGACAATTTTAGTGGTTTGATCAGGAGCAGACACTAAAATGGAGTGAGTTGAATTTGCAAGAAATAGAGAAATGGATACAACCCCTTAGATGGGCCAGATCCATCTTTGTTAATTGAACAGTTAAGAAGAAATCATATTATCTGTACCCAGGGCTTCTGCCAGTAGAGTGTCCAAACATCAAGAGTATTTTAACTGCTTCTAAGTGATTTCACTTAACGTCCATCTCAGTGGAAATGATGTCTAAACCATCCTAGCTGCCCTCACACCATCCTCCTAAGACCTCCTATGAATATTTGTCCTTCTATGGGGTGACAGACCCAAAGGGGTCCCAGAAGACCTAAATGTTGGTGATTAAAAGGATGTGCACTTAGGTGTTACGCTGAAATCAGTAGAATACACAACCCGGGTCACTGAGGGGTAGGCACTTTTAATAGATCTTAATAAATCCACCCTCCTCAATGAAGCACGCTGGGCCACTCAGTCTGACAATGAGATATGTATTTGTGTGACACTCACTGTTCATAATACCCGTCCTGTAAGTCTCTTCTATCTTGTGATATATATTAGAATTTTGGAACACGGTAGGGAAGAGCGGAGTGAAGCAAACAATAAGGCTTGAGGACTTGGTCAACAGGGTAGGACTGCGGGGAAATTTTGCAACTGGAAAACTCCTTTCAGGAGGAAATAAATCCTTTCAGGAACAGCTTAATATCTAACTTTAATTAACTTCATGCAATCCACTTTACCTGTACAAATTATAAAGTTTACCAAGAAACACAGACACACCCCACACACACACACACACAGAAAGACAACAGTTTCCAAATGTGGGCACTTAGAAAAATCAAGGAAAAGGTACTAAGCTCCATTAATAGATCAGCATATGAATAGATCAGTAACATATAGGAAATGTGATTATAAAAAGCACAAGCCCCAATGAATTCAAAGATATAGTGATAAGCCTTCAATTGCCTCTTCCACACTATAAGGGTTAGATCATTTAAACCATCTTTAAGCCTCAAAGAATGAATTGATCTCAAGAAGAACTTGAGTTATAGCTAAACATAGGTATGAGCTATAAAAATAAGCCCAGTCGAGAGGGCTAATGAGGAACAGAACTATAGACAGGAAAGGGGTGCTGTCATGGTGATCAACAGGCCAAGACTAAATATCAAAATCAAGAAGCCTGACAATAAGAAGAAAATTTGGATTCGTATAGAAAGACAGTTGTGGTGTAGTAATTCAAAGGATAACAGTTGACATTCAACCAGCTTGGAATTGCATCCTAACTTTTATATGTACTATCAGAGTTCGTTCTGTTTACCACGCCAGACATGGATAGTTGGGATCAAGAATGTATTTCTATTGGTTTACTAAAATGAAAGGTTAAAGCTTAATTTTTTTGACCAATTTTGCATGCTTATATCTGGTAATCTGAACAACTACTATGAAGACAGCAATATGCAATGTAACAGCCATTGTTGAATCTCTATCATCTAGTTTCTTGAAATTCTGTATCATTTATGTTTTTTATTATTTTTATGCTTTTTAAAATAAAAATTATACCACCAATGAAAAGATGTCTCCTGAAGGCCTTATGTGCTCAGAGGCAGGGCCCTGGAAGGCAACTGGATCATAAGGTGCTGTACTCACCGGTGGAACCACCCACTGGTGAGCTCAGGAGCTGCGTATTCTGTTGAAAGGTGTGCCCTGGCCAGAAGGGGCAGGCAGTGGGAGAGGGTGCCTCCCCCCACAGGCCCCTTCCTTCTCCCTCTGCCCGGGTCCTTCCTCCAAACTGTTTCTATCCTGCCCAACACGAACTAAGACTTCTGACACTGAGCCAAAGTAAAATCTCGCCCTTTAAGCTGCAGCTGTCAAGCATTTTGTCCAAGCAAAGAGGAAAATGACTGATCTGAAAAATGGAAATAATGCACATACCTTATTAATTTGCTTCAAGGAGGAAATACTGAATATAGAAGTATTTGAAATATTTCCAGCATGTAGTAAGCGATCGGTTGTGTAATGAACGAGTGTGATCCTTGCTCTTGCTGTTATAAGGTACAAACACAAAGCCTAAGGGTTTTGATTAGCGAAGAAGTGGCAGCAGAATGCCTCAGTGTGCCTAAGTGCCACCAGGATGCCCTTTCAAAAGACAGATTCCTGGACATCTTCCCCCAGCAGTATGATGCAGAAGGGCTGGATGGGACAGAGAAGTCTGCCTTTTTGCTGGTCTCTGGGTGTTTCTGGTGCAGGTGGTCCATTTAAAACACAGTATACAATTTTAGATGGAAGTTCTTACAGATTGGTTTTACTCATATGGAGGAAGAATAAGGTACCATTTAGGGGGCCCCAAAACTCATCACCTAGGAGATCAGGACTCATGATCTAACTGAGAGACTGTCACACAGTCAGCAGTAGAAAAAGAAAATTAAATAATAAATTTTGACAAGGCTAGCATTAAATAGGAGCAAAAAGGTCATACATAAATAGTGAAATGAGACTTCCAGAAAAGCAAAACAAGAGGATCCAGTAAGTATGGGTCCAAAAGTATCAGTCATGTCAAAGAAATCAACTCAGGGTTTGGAACAAATCCTGGGAGGCAGTAGAGGGGCAGGTACAGGAGGGATGACCAAAGTCTCTGGGGGGGTGGCTTCAGAGTAGGCAGTGAGGTAGACTAATTAGACAAAGTCAAGATGATAATATTCTTAAAATACTACTTATATAAGACAATTCACATTTAATTGTTTTATAGTATTCATCATAGTTCCAATTATTGCTTTTTTTATGTTTGGGTTTTTTTTTTTCCATAATCCTAATAATCCCCTTTCTTGAATAAGAAACTGAGCCTCAAAAGCCTGTTCCACTGCTCACTCATGTCACTACGCTGCTGAGCAGCAGGGGCCAGCAGCAGGCCCAGGTCATCTGAGTTGAGGTCAAGGACATGACCAAGTCTGTTGCAGAGTCCCTGAGGACCAGGGCTAACAGCAGACAGAGAACAGGAAACTTTCACCTCCAGATTAGGAAATGTGCCCCTCTGGCCAAAATTGCTTTCTTTAAACCTTTGATTAAAAAGAAACAAATATCAAGGTTCCTATGTGAAAATATCCAAGAGCCACTAGATATTGGAAATTGAAAATTCATGAGAATTTTAAGTGACAATAAACATTCACGGTACATTTTAGGAATGAGGCTAAGAGACAGCTCAGCTGTAGAATTAAGTTCCACCTCCTGTCGATGTACCATCTGTACTCAGATGTTTGATCTGTCTTTTAAGACTATAAAAGCTAAGACTACACAATCATTCTAGGGGCCAGCATTACATTTCCTCTTTTCCAAACTACAATAATAACCCTACAGTGTTAGCTGCCAAATTTAAGCCACTTGAGATGTCTCACTTAGCAGGCAAGAACAAATTGGGTAAGTATGATTTTGAACCAGAGTCTTAATTATAGTATTGTGTACCTGAAGTAATTATTTGCCTGATGTAGTGGTGCTTGAGACTATTATTCACGGTCAACTCAATTAATGCAATTTGGCCTATCCCAAAGTGAAGTCAATTATCTGGTAATCACAAAAGTCTTCTGATAGCTTCATGCTGATTATTTTTTTAAAAAACAGATTCATTTCATTTATATATGGTATTGTATTTGGGAATTATCCTGATGATATCTGTTTATGTATCTGTATCATATCATATGGATATATAATATACATATATATATTTTTAAATTTACCCACCCCTTTTAGGGGAAAGCCACTCTATCCAGGACCCAGAGTTATCAAAATCTCTGTTCTAACCCTTTTCCTTTTAGAACATTGTTCTGAAATGTTTCCATCAAGATTCATGGGGTGTGACAAGAACATTGTGACCAAGCTAAACCTAATACTTTATGCCAGCCATTGAGTGTCCCTAGGAAATGAACATAAGGTTCACACACATTATACTGGCAATGGGACTTCAACAAACCACGAGCACATTGTGGAGATGCATGGGAACCTACCACTAAAATAACAAATTGAGGAATATGATCAGCGTAGAGCTGAATATCTCAAACATTTAACACCAGCGTTGTCCCCAGGTATGTGAGAAAACACTGCTGACCAAATGTTCAGGTTTTTCCTTTGAATTATGATCATGTGATTGAATGAAGTCTCATGGCAGAGACTAACTACTAGAATTAAACTATAGAAATTACCTCTCAATATGTTGGTTGCAATATTACATCAAAGGTAAAATACTCAAATCTCAGCTACTCCAGAAAATTTCATAAACTGTCTTGTCTATCATATCCAATTTCAAGACAAATAGTACTACACTAAAAGGAGAAAGAAGGTCCATGCTCATAACCTAGTTCATATAAATTCCCCCAAACAAGGCAGAGAATAGCAAAAGTGTTAACACATTCATTCAGTATCTACTATGCATCAGTAACTCTGCTAAGTACATATTATACAGTACTTCACTCATTATTCAAACAGCTCATAAGTACAGTTTTTATCTCAACTAGAGATGCTGGGAATCTAACCCAAGGAGGGCCAGCGCAAGCCTTTACTTCCAACCCAGGCCTATCGGGGCTGGGGATATAGCTCAGTGGAATAAGCGCCTGCCTAGCAAGTGCAGGGTCCTGAGTTCGATCCCCAGTACCGCAAAAAAATAAAATAAAATAAAATAAAGACCAACCCAGGCCTATCTGTGGCTACAAATACTGCTTCACAACTCCTGTGAAACGGGCTGTACATTGCAGCCCCAAAATCAGCTTAGAAGCCTTCTGATCCAGGCCTCCTTACATAGAGAAGGCCATGGGTCCCAAAGTCTATGTTGTTCTTTAAGAAGAATTAAAACTCAGGCCAATGGATTCTGCTTTTCATTTGCTCTTTAAATGATGAAAGATCATTTAAGTTTCTTCCCCATGTCATTCTCTAACAAAAATTTACACCTTCCAACAAAATCAAGTTCCTTAATCAAGATCCTTAAATAAGTGATTCTCATACTTCTATTATCACTGAAGTAGAACATTTAATAATTAGAGTATTTGCTCACCATCAGCTTAGTATAGAGTTGTAACTCTCTGTTCCACATGGTAAGACCTGCACATTTCTTTTTTTGGCTTCAGAGTATACACCACATCCAGAAATCTTATTTATGAGCAAACTCCTATAAGAAAAGCAAATCAGCATTCTTTGAGCATGGTCAGGCTCACCTACTTAGCAGGGGCTTAATCACAGTCAAGACAGAAAAATCGCCAAGCACTTAACAGTATTATTTTGAGGATGAAGGCCATTCAAGGAGTCAAAATAAAAATCATTCTATTACTGAAAGTCAAACTAAACTTTTTGGCCTAAATACTTATTATTCAGGCCCTGGCCCATATTTTTCATCTACTAAACATTCTGAAAAAAAATGAATTCTGCTATTAAATTTTCTAAAGCTGTTTTCTAGTCTAATGCCACATGCAAATAACAATCTATTTTTAAAAAAGGTAAGATGACTTCAAACATATAAAAACATACAATGGTTACATATTTTGGGGGTTTCTCCTACTATGGCAAAATGAAATCCTGGGTAAGTAATATGTTTAATGTTCTGATGATTTTTTATGAACAAGGGGAATCTAAGTCAAAGTACTGAAAAAGAACATTAAACACTAATGGGATCACTTATGATGTTTCAGTACATGTAGACACGTTATAATATTCAAGTCAGGTTAAACAAATCTCTTCAAATATTTTTAATTTATTGAAATGTTTTCCCTAGATTTGGGAAGTGAACTGTACTGCGTTGATTTCTATAGGCACCAACTGTGCAATATGTAACACACCAGAACTTCTTGCTTCTTTCCCACTTGGTGCTCACTGATCAACCTCTGCCCATCCTTCCTGCACACCCACTCTCCTGAGCCCCTCCACATCTTTGCCAGCACTCGTTTTCCTAAGAGCCATTCTTCCTTGGGCGAGGCAGTAGTTTTCTGTGTTTTTTGTTTGTGCTTCCCTATACCCTGATGATTCATGAAATTGACCACCTTCTCACATAGCTGTTCACATTTTCTTTTGAGAAATACCCATTTATAGGTCTATTGTCCATTTTTAATTAAGATATTTGTTTTGCCTGTCTTTATTTCAGATTGTTTTGCTATTAAATTTTTGAATTTCCTTATATATTATGGATATCAACCCTTTGGAGGGTTTATAGTCTGCAAATATTTTCTCCCATTCTGTAGACTGTCTCTTTACTCCAGTAAGACAAGAAAACTTTGCTGTGAAAAGGTTTTGTAGTTTAGCGTAATCCCATTTGTCTAATTTTATTATTGCTTCCTGTTTTGGGGGGGTCTTGTCCAAAAACCTTTGCTGTCTTGGTTATCTTTCTCATTGCTAGAAAAAATATCTAACACTCCTAAGTTAAAGGAAGAAAGGCTTATTTGAGCTCACAGTTTAAAGAGATTTCAGTTTGTAGTCAGCTGGCTCCAAGGCAGACTGTCATGGAAAAGGGATATCACAGAAAAGAAACAGTTCATGGCATGGCAGACAGAATGCAGCAAGCAGCAGCAAGAGCAGCAGGAGCATCAAGCCTGCCTTCTTCTGGCCCTTTCTATTCTATCCAGTCTACAAACCTATTAATCAGTTTCACCCATACCAGGCTGGGGTATCTTTAATCCCAGTAACACATCCTTGTCCAGCCACCTTCAAAACTCCCCACATATCACCACATGAAGCTCTAAGGGGACAGTAAGATGCAACCATAACACTCACCCAGTCCACTGTCCTGAATTGTTCCACTTAGGTAGTTCTCCAATGTGTATGCTTAGTTCCTTTGTCAAAACTCAGTTGGCTATCTATACACAGTGTCTTAGTTACATTTCTCATCTGTGAGACAAAATATGTGAAACACATGCCTTAAGGGAGAAAGGGTTTATGTGGTGGATTGACAACTGGTGATCAACTTATGATACCCAGCTTAACTGAGTAAGCATGGTGCTGGGTGTAGGAGGCCCACCTGAAGAGTGCTGCAGCAGCAGAAGAGGCAGAACAGGAGAAGTGAGGTTGTTGGAAGCTATTGGGAAGTTGTTGGGAGCTGCTGGTTTTCCTGATGAACTTGGCTGTTCTTGTCAGAGAAGGAGCTTGGGACCTCATTGTTGCTGAGAATGGCTAAAGTTCACTTTCCAAGGTCTCTGGTTCTCACTCTGAGCATCGCTTCCTGGCTCAGGTAGGGAAGATGGTGCACTGCTCAGTCTCTTGCAGAAGCTTGTCGCTTTGGTCTTCCTGATGGGAACTCGGTTTTCCTCAACATCAGAGGAGGCCAAGACCTCACTGTTGCTGAGTATGGCTGTGGTACTTTTTAGGGGAGCTCTGGTTCTTACTTTGAGCACTGCTTCCTGGTTTAAGTTCAGATCCATCAGCTGGCTAGCACTGATCTTTCATCCCTCTAGCACAGACTTTCTAGCTTCCATCACTGAACTTTGAGCCCTCCCAGTGCAGATCCATGAAACAGGCCTGCATGAGACAATGTCATGATGTCTAGGCCTCCAACTGCACTCATAGAAGTCATTGTGATAGGCTCTACGTCTTCAGCTGGACTCATACAGGACACTACTATGGGAACCAAGCCCTCAGTTGGATTCTTTGATCTTTAGTGTGTGGACAGATTTCCTGCACTCTCTTTTTGGTTATTATTCTTTTTAGGTAACATCATATATGTGTCTTGTATTATATTATTCCCCTTGCAAAACCTCAAAATACAACAGTTTATTTAATTTGCAGTTTGTAGAGGTTTCAGTCCATAATTGGCTGGCTTTAAATCAGGGTGGCATGGCAGACAGGCATTGCAGAGGAGAAACAGTTCACGGCAGGCAGAAGGTAACAAAGCAAGCGAGGGAGAATGCAGGTCTCTCTGTCCCTTATATTGTATCCAGGCTACTGGGATCAGGGTGGTGCAAAACCAAGCAGTGAACTGATTTAGTAATCACCCACTCTTATTCCTAGCACTCTTCATCCTAGCATTGCACCATGAATCAATCACACACTCCAAATTCAGCCATCTCTGAACAAGCCCAACCTGAAAAACCACCAACAGCTGTGGGGGACATTCTAGGCTGTCTACTTTGTTCCACTAGTCCATAGTCATAAATTCCATGCAATTTATGCAAATACCATGCTGTTTGGTCTCTATGGATTCAGTATATATTTTAAAGAGAATTCATGTAATGCCTTCTGCTTTGTTCTTTTTACTCAATATGACTTTGGATATTTGGGAGACTTTTTGGCTTACTTGTTTCCTTTTTGTTACGGCTCCATATAAATTTTAAGATTTCTGCTCAGTTTCTGTGAAAAATTTTCATTGGTATTTTGGCAGGGATTGCATTAACTCTGTAAGTTGTTTTGGGATAGCTGCACATTTTAACAATATCTATTCTTCTAGTCACGTGAGCACAAGGTGTCTTTCTTTGTGTGTGTGTGCCCTCTTCAATTTCTGTCACCAATGTTTTACTCTTTGCGTTGTAGAGATCTTCCCTCTCTTCATATTTGGCAGGTACTGAAAAGGAGTCATTTTCTCAATTAATATTCCAGATGATTTCTGTTGGTGTACAGCTACTCTACTGATTTGATATGTGTATTTTGTATTCAGCAATTGTGATGAACTCCTTTATGAATGCTAGTAGTTTCAGTAGGGTTTGGAGGGTTTTCTACATATAAGATCGTGTCTTCTGCAAATTAGACAATTTAATTTCTACTTTTCGGATTTGGATGCCCTTTTTTTCTTTGTCTTGTCTGCTCTGATAAAGATGAAGAGAGTGAGCATCTTTGCCTTCATCCAAGTCTTAGAAAGCTTTCACCCTTTTCTCATTCAGTATAATGAGGACAGGAGTTGGCATATTTTGAGTTGCCTTTATTATGCTAAGGTACCTTCCTTCTGCATCTAATTTGTTCAGTGATTTTATCTCAGAGGCTAATTCGTGCAGTGCCTTTTTGGCATCTATTGAGATGATCATATCCCTTTTGTCCTTCGTTCTGTTGGTGTACTATATCACATTCATTGATTTGCTTATATGAACGACCCTTGAATCCTTGGGATGAAGCCCATTTGATCATGTACAGAGCACCGTCACACCCAACTACATTTTGCCTATAACTCATGTGATTTTAAAAACTACATAAACGAACCTTTCAATGTCAAAACCTCTCACTTCCTTCATGTTATTCTCTGCCCAATTCTAGCCACAAACTTCTATGTTCTCTAAAATCGTCACTAGCAGTAACTAAAAACCACCCAAAATCTCAGCCTCAAGCCTTCCACTGTCTGCCTACCTCCTCCTCCCCTTCCAGGTCAGTATCTGTAATTCTGCCCCTAGCAGGTCTTGTACAGCACTTGCAACTAAGATCAACTGATTCCACTACTTCTAGACAGTTCTTTCCTTCCCTATACCTTTTCTTCCCTCTTCACCCAGTTTAAATTTTTATGGTTAATCATTACTATTCTCTAGCGTCACTCTCAATTCTCTTGTAACTCTTTCATGTTAATGTACCTACTCTGGTCACCCACAGCCTTATTCAATACCAGATCTCTGCCTGTGCCACTCAGCACTATCGTAGCTGCGGAGCTGGGGAGCACATTAACTGTGCTTGCTCGTTTTGCTTTATACGTTGTACCTTGACCTTCCCTGAGCCTAATGTTGCCCAGAAATCATGCTACTTTTTTCTGTTCTATTTATGTTGCCTCTCTACTAGTCACACTCTCTCCATATTTTCACTAATGACCTTGCTTCCCATTTCACAGAAAAAGGGAATTAAAAATTAAGTGATCTTACCAACTTTCTCATGTTGTTACCACCACATTTATCCACTACTTTATTGAAAATGAGTAAAAATGACCTCCTTTTTTAAAATTGAAATCTACCACTCACTCCATGCCCTTCCATGTTTTTCTGGGCTATTTTTCTTCTACTACTTTTCACCAATTTTCTTCATATATACTACACATCTTGTTTATTGTTTTTCTCCCTCACTACCCTGTGAGACCTATAAGGACAGAAATGCTTACCTATTTTGTTCATCGTGTATACACAGAACCCAAATGATATCTAACACACAGAAAGATTCAATAAAGACTTTGAGAAATTGAGTAAGTGAATTAGCACTTCCCCAAATTATATGATACTTTTCAAGAGTTTATGTGCATTACAGTAAGACTGCATTTGCTCTTATGACATAATTTCAAAAATCAAATCTTAGTTATACATGCCTATATAGTAATATGTGCATAAAGATCACATTGACAGGAGTACAATGTGACTACTCCAAGCCTATTATAAGAGATGTACTCTACTGGAAAAGTGTGAGTGAAATGACAATAGCTTGTAAAAAGTGAATTATGATCATGAGATATACATGTGACAGGTCATCTCTAAAATCCTTGTTTGCCTTAATAACTTCCACAACAGTAGGCTACTTTAGAAATGCATGTGTATGTGTATGCACATCTAGGTAAGAAAATTACATACTGTGTGATTGATCTGATCTCTTAGTTTCTAGAATCATCATCTTAATGTTACAATGTAAAGAAAAAGTTGCCATATTTATTTAACTAAAAATAATTATAAAATAATTTTGTAAATACTAATACATGTGCACATGCAATCAGATTCTTAGTCTCCATTAGCTGAAATTTTCTTCCCATATATGAGGTAAAAGTTATTAGGGATAGTAAATTACATAATTTCCCTGAATTTTAAATAATTTTATTTTTAAATTTCAAAGTGGAGCATGCACATTCTTTACAGACATTCTAGATAAATAGAAGAAAAGCTGGGAAAAAGTTACCCATAATCTTCTCACCAAGTTTGGCCTCCTTTTATACATCTTGGTTTTATTTTTAATGAACATGTGAAATCTTGGAAGAAAATAAATGATTTTCTTCGAAGTAGTTGGGTTGGATAGCAAAATTTTTATATCACTCCTGACCCAGGTTCAGAAAAACAAAAAAATGGAATTCTCTTTTTCACAATGTTTTCCAAGTGCACATCACATTTTTAGAAATAATTCCATTGTTTGCAACTTATTTTTATGAAAATTAATTTGATATTTGAAAACTGCCAAGAATGCAAAGCCTGCCAAGAATGCCCACTAAAACCAGGTGGACATGTCTGACAAGCCTGATTACAGGATATTTCATCCTTTGTATGAATGCTTGTTTAACTGATGGCCTTGCAGTGTAACTTGGAACGTAAGAGGACATTTCTTTCTTTGTATAACCCATGCTTGTTTAACTGATGGCTTTGGAGTGTAACTTAAGGTGTTTAAACTCCCTCAGTGGCCTGTGATGTCACCCAACCCTCTAATCATAATGCACCAAATTTATTTTTGTATCCCCCCCATTACTCTCCCTATAAAATCTCCAAAGCCCCACAAGACAGGGCTCTAACTCTGGGAGAAATCCCAGTCAGGCCTATTGGTGTAATAAACTGCCTCCTAAACCTTCTCAGTATTGTTTCTTTCCATATTCAGTCTGTTTCGCACAACACCATGACCTTATCCAATTTAAATCAGGCTTGAAGCTTGTTCTTAATTAGTTTATAATATAACAAGGAAAATATGTGCAGAAATAAGTAAAAGTACAATTAACAGTGTATTGTATAACAAAACTGCATTTTCTCACTAGTCTTCCTTGAGACAATCTTAACACCCAAATATTATTATAATGTTCATTATACATGAGAGAATAGAGCTCAAAGATGCTAAAAATTCATTTGCATAAAGTCAAATAATTAATTAATCAACCCAGTGGTTGAGATTAATCCCATTCTGCCTATGAATTTCTACCATATGACATAACAAATCTCAGAGACTGAGATAAAGCTTAAATTAAAAGGAGAAGAAATTATAATTAGTTGAAAAACTCAGTAGACTCGTGCTGTAGATGACTTGAAGTTGCCCTTGAAAAGCAAGATTTAAATATAGAGGATTCTGTAGGATCTGTGGTGATTTCATCCCTTTTATTGCTGGTGGGGATGCAGATTGGTGAAATCACTGTGGAAATCAGTTTGGAGATTCCTCAGCAAACTAGATCTAGAGGTCCCATTCAACCCAGCTTTTCCCCTTCTTGGTTATTTTCTGAGAAGAACCGAAAACATTATATCACAGCGATATATGTGCTCCCATGTTTATAGCAGCTCAATTTGTCACAGCTAAATCATGGAAACAACACAAATGTCCATCCACTGAGGAATGGATAAAAAAATTGTGGCATTTTTATATAATGGAATATTATTTAGCTATAAAGAAAGATAAACTCAAGGCTTTTACAGGTAAATGGTCACAACTAGAGAACATACTCATAAGGGAAATAAATCAGACCTCCATCTGTAAGCAATGTATTATCTCACCTTTATAAGAACCTAAAAGAGTGAATATAAATTAACAGGTATGATAGACATTGTGAAATGAAAGGAAGTTGCTCAAAAGTAAAGAGTAATTGGGATGAGGGAACAGAGAAAACAAAGAAGGAGAAACTATGTACATATGTATACACAGGATAACTAACAAAGTTGTACTACTGACTTCTATCGCCTTACTGAAAGGATCAGCTAATGATTAATTATCTGATCAATTTTGCATGTCTCTATTTGGTTTCCTGAGAAACCACTTTGAAGATATCAACATGTAATACAACAACTATTGTTAATTTCCTACCACTTTTTCTTTAATTCAGTATTGCTTGTATTGTTCTTACGCTATTTTGTAAGTGGATGTCTGTTTGTTAATATGCTTTCCTTCTTTTATTTTTTAAAATAAATTTGAAGAGTAAACATAAAGGATTTGGAGTCTTAAAGATGGGAAAGTTTTATTGAAGGAAAAGGTGTTGAGATTATGAACATGAAAATCATAAACAAATCTGTATTTAATGAAAACTGAAATAGCAGCACTATATAAAATATACTCTTTGGGCCAGGAATATAGCTCAGCAGTATAAGCGCCTGCCTGGCAAACGTAAGGTCATGAGTTTGATTCCCAGTACAAAAATAAATAAATACATAAAATACACTGTTTTAATGAGGAAAAGATGTTTGATATCAGTGGACTAGTGAAGGGACCATCAGATTAGGTGAGAAATAAAAGGGTGTTTCACTGAGGCTGGCAACCGTGGAGACCAAGATGAAAAGTATCTCAAAGGCATTGTGTAGCTAAAATTGCTTGGACTTGGGGACTTACTGGACAGCCAGTGAAAATAGAAGCTACTCGCTCAAGGCTGAGCGAGTAGAGGAACTAGGTATGTAACAGAAACAGGGGTACAAGCAGGAAAGAAGTTTTGAATGGGGAATTATTTGGAGGGTGTTATGTCTTCCAAGATCCCATACCTGAACTGATATATTTGTCATCCTAATCCAGTCTCCAGTCACATTTGTCTTTGAATCAAACAAAATTACACAGCCTCATCCCCGCCATGCTCTCACTACCAAATCTCATGTAGTTAAGGTGATATAATCATCCCCTCTTAGTATGATGCCTTTCAGATATCACCTGTCTACCTATTTTCTTGGACTTTAAATATGAATTCCTTGCCTGTGATTTGGCTCCCCCTCCTTCTTGGCATGCTCATGGAAGACTCTGCTTCCCATTCAGTTGAACTGAATATTGCCTCATTCTTTGGACACATGACCTTCCCACCCAGCCGAACTGCAGGTATTATCTGGAATTGTCCCTCTACTCACATAATCAATGCAGAATGCTCCTATCCTGCCAATTATTACTGAACTATTTTTCATCAAGTTGTGTCTATGAATAGCCGAATTTCCATCAAATTGAATGTACTAATGAATTTCAAAGGGAAAACATTCTCTGGAGAAAATTTCATGATACTAAATCTAGTTCTTTAATCAATTTTTTCATAGTATGCTATCTATCTTAAACTTCTCTATTTCAATTTCTATTTAACTAAAATTATTATTAAAATCTATTACTCATTTAAATTCCATGTTAAATTGTACTTTGTCAATTATTCTGTTTTTTTGCATTTCAAACTTGACCAATTATGACATATCCACTGTGACTTAGGATTACTCGTATTCAGTTTTGTTTGTGTGTTTATGGCTGTGATTTATTTTAAGCCCAACTATTTTCCCCATCAGAATTTATGAGCCTATATCAAATAAATTATACTTAATTCATTCATCATTTATTTGTCAAAAGCAAGTGTTAATAGGTGTATTTTCAGCTATTTGCATTTGAAGCTTTATACATTCAATTTATCAGGTAAAAAAAAAGTTTATTGATTTAGCCTTTCTGTACCAGATAATATTTCAGATGCTACAGATCTAGTATGTGATGTGTTGACTTTTATGGTTTTCTTAGGTAACCCTGGGGTGGTTGTTTTCTGGCACTAACCTATCGAACTGCTAGTCTTATTTTTATATCATCAATCATTTAGTTCACTACACATTAACTCTTTGACACTGATGAGCTAAATTGTCTACTAGGTGAGGACAGTGAGGCCAAAATAGCAAAGTCAAAATGTCCCAGGTCACTGGGCCTGGTCCTCTCTAGGCAGACCCAGTCCCACATCCAGGCATTGATTATGTCCACACAGCCCGTTATAAGCATATTGCTGTTCTTTACCAAACACTACTAACAAAGACAGTGCACTGAGTTCTGATATGATGAGTAACAGGGGAAAGAATGACACTCAGGTAAAAGAGTTTCAGCAGTTTTACACATGGGGCTGCACATTAGTTGAGTAGAGATAGAAACTGGGAATGGTGTGAAAGAGGTGAGAGTGGAGGACATAAGTCTAAATGAGATGTTCAAAGGACAGTTGATATTGAAAGGAAATTAGGAGATGATAAAGAATCAGGTTCCAAGTCAGAGAGAAAAAAAGCAAGGAGACCTTTTTAATAGCAAAAGGGTGGGCTGGGGCTATCGCTCAGTGGCATAAGCACCTACCTGGCAAATGTAAGGTCCTGAGTTTAATCCCCAGTACCATAAAAAAAGAATAGTAAAAGGGCTGAGGACACAACTCAGTGTAGAAAATTTGTCTGGCATGTACAAGGCCCTGAGTTTGATCCTCACAACCACAACAAACAAAAATTAGTGGCATGAGAAGAGGAGATTTTTAAAATAGAAAGAGGTATGACTTCTAGAACTTAAATTGAAAATCCAACATTAACATAATTTATTTTTTATAATAAACAATTAAAGGGAGCAGAAATGGTGAGTTAAAAAGAAGAAGTTGTAAAACTAAGTGCTGGCACAGACACAGAACACTATCTGGCAGTCGGCAGCAGTCAGAATGAGTATGAATGAAGGGAGAACAGAAGCTCAGGTATCACACAAGTATTTCTGTGTTTGTGTAGCCTGAACATTTACATTTCCACTGATCAGCCCTCCCTGTGGACAGCTGAGAAGGCTAACTCAGAGAAGGTCCCACATTAGTGTGTAACCATATCAATTGTTCTGATGCTGAAAAGAGACAGAATTAGTTTATGAGTATTTTTAAAGATAACATTGGAAAAAAGGGAGAAAGATAAAGGAAAAAATAAATATCAGCCCCTCAAAACTACATGCTGTCCTTTTCTCTTATCCATTCTTTCCCTTAATCTTCTCCCCATGAAGCTGGAGAACACGGAAAGAGATCCCAAGAGATGGGAGGGAGGCACAACAATGTGAAAAGATAGGGCCTTTTGTGGACCCAGAACAAGCTACTGAAGCTGATTGAAACAATTCAATAACTTGCCAGCCTCTGTCCCCCAAAAGCTACCCAAGAGCAAAAGAATTTAAAATGATATATGTCGCAGAACGCACCATTTCCTGAGGCGGGAACAGAGCAAGTAGTGGCCACAGTGCATCTATAGCCAGAAGCATCCTTAGGAGCATCATCCCAGCACACTGGGATGGGCTCCAGGATCCCTGCAGGTCACATTGCAAAAGAATCACTTGCAGCTGTACAAAAATGATAAAAGGTAAGAACCATTGTGTTTCAGTATCGGAAGAGTCTTCCGATATTGTGCTGGCTGCAGGCCTTGGTTACAGTCTGCATCCTCCTGCCACAGACCAAACCAGCCAAAGCCACTAGAAGCAAGTGGCAGCACAAGGGAAGTTCTGGAGGAAAGGAACATCTGACCCACAGGCAGCTCTATACTAAATATCAAATGTGTTACCCACCCCTGAGAGGCCAAAACAAACCAGTGAAGCAGAGTGGGGAAAAACAGAGGGGGAAAAGTTCTTGAGAAAGGAGAGATATTCAAAGTGCAAACTTGACCAGTATCTGAGTTTGTTGTACTTTTATGCATGTCTTAACAACCTTTTGGCCAAAATTGGACCTCCTCTATGGTGGTCCTATAAGATTTCCTAGTAACCAGGTATAGCAGCACACAACTGTAATCCCAGCACTTTGAGAAAGTGAGGCTGGAGGATCATAAGTCTGAACCAAGCCTGGGGCAACTTAGGAGACTCTGTCTCAAAATTTTAAAAAATTCCTCGGACTGCTTCGGGAATTCTGGTGAGCTGCTGCTGCCCCCCACTCTATAGCTTGGGACCAGGCAGAAACCTGGACAGCTCTAGGGTCATGGGGTCCACTCTCTGCCCTCCCCTCCTCAGCCCTCCCTGTCAGAGCTGACCTGCACCTCAGACTGCTTCAGGAACTCTGGTGAGCTGCTGCCACACATACACATATGAGCTTGGGATCAGGCAGAAACCCAGACAACTCTAGGGGCATGGGGTCCACTCACCACCCCTCACCTCCTCCCTCCTCCCCTCGTCAGAGCAGAGCTGCACCTCAGACAGCTGCAGGAACTCTGGTGAGCTGTCCCCACCTCTGCCCAAGCAGCTTGGGAGCCAAAGGGAGCCCCAGACAACCTCAAGGACTTTGAGTGCTCCTCCATGCCTGCACCCCACACCCTCAGGGGAGCTAAGCTGAAACTCAGACAGCTTCAGGAAACTCAGTGACTGTGCGCTTATCCCTCCACTAGTGTGGAAACCAGACAAAGTAGTGGCAGTGTATGGAGACACAGTGACCACCAACCACCCACTACTACACCCCAGTGAAAACAGGGCTGAAACCTGGACAGCTTTGGGAACCCCTGAGAGGGAGCCAAGCTGAGCCACAGACAACTGTGGGAGCATTGGGGAGCACACCCTGCCTACACACACACACCATTGAGGAAGTCATACTGAGTACAAGGGACATTTGGGTGCTTGCCCTGCTATTATGACATCATCCTAGGAGTGAGGCTGAGCTCCAGGAAACCTCTGTATCTGTGAAAATGACAAAATGAAGGAGCAAAATGCAATATAAAACATGTACCCCTACCAGATTAAGTACAGGAGATATCGACACAGACGAGCTTGGAAGTCATACAGCGGAAATGTCTGAAATGAGAGCAGCCGAAGTAAAGAAACAACTCCATCAGGCCATACAGGACAACAGATCTGAAATAATGACTGAAGTAAAAAAGAAATGACAATAATGAAAGAATCGTTTAGCATATCCAAAGAAGACATAGAAAAAAATAAAGGGGCATAGTAAATTAATGGAAACCTTGAAGGAACAGTGTAGGAAATAACAGGAATGCATAAAGCAGATTCAAACAGATATCCAGGAAATTAAAACTCCCATCGAAAGCTGGCAAAACTGCTTGAACGAAGATGAAGATAGACTTTCAGACCTTGAAGACAGCATTTCTGTGAATGACTATGAAAGGAAGGATCTTCTAAAAATAACAAGAAACCAAGAAATTACAATTCAACAACTGCAAGATGAAGCAAACAAAAGCAATGTAACATTGACAGGCATCAATGAAACAGCAGGTGTCAGCACAAATGATATAAAAAAACTATTCACAGAAACAATAGCAGAAAATTTCCAGACACGGAAAAAGAATTGGACATCCAGGTAAGTGAAGCATATAGAACTCCAACTAACCATCACCAAAATAAATCTACACCCAGACATATAGTAATGAAGATCCAAGAAATTTAACAAAAGAACAGAATATTAAAAGCTGTGAGAGAAAAGAAACAGATCATCTATAAAAGAAAGCCCATCAGAATCACGGCAGATTTCTCAACACAAACCATCAAGTCAAGAAGAGTTTAGAGTGAAATATTTCAGGTTCTGAAAGAAAACAACTTCCAACCCAGATTTATGTATCCTGCAAAACTATCCTGCAAAATTAATGGAGAAATAAAATATTTCCACAATAAAGATCAATTGGAGAACTTCATGAGTGCCAAACTAACCCCACAACTAGTTCTAAAAGATATTCTAGAAAGAGATAAAACAAAACCACAACTTTAAGAACAACAACAGAAAGGAAACACCAAGCAGAGCAAGCAATTAAACAGAGGGAAACAAGGGAAACCAACAGCAGGAAAACAACATGACAAAGATGAGTCAATACACATCACTTATAACCATCAATGTAAATGGACTCAATTCACCAACCAAAAGAAGTAGACTGGCACACTGGATCAAGAAACAAAATCCAAGAATATGCTGTATTCAGGAAACACATTTAACTCAAAAGAAAATTCATAGACTGAAAATTAAAGGATAGAAAACAATACTCCATGCGACAAGTACCCAGAATAAAGCGGGTGTCACTATTCTGTTTGCAGACAATGAGAACTTCAAACCAAGAAGAATTAAAAGAGATAAAGAAGGTCACTACATACTTGTGAGCAGAAAACTTCAAGAGGAAGAGCTATCATAAACATCTATGCACCAAACACAAGAGCACCCAAGCATATAAGACCAATTTGAATGGACATGAAACATGAAATAAGCAGCAACACAATCATAACGAGAGACTTCACTACATCATTATCACAAAGAGATAGATAAACTAGACAAAAAATTAGCAAAGAAATAACAGAACTAAACCAATCATGTGAACAAATGGAATTAGTAGACCTGTACAGAGTGTTCCACCCAACAGCATCAGAATACACATTCTTCTCAGTGGCACATGGGACATTCTCTAAAATAGAACATATGTTAGCACATAGAACATGCTTAAGGAAATGCAAAGAGTTGAAATTATCTCATGCATACTATAAGACCATAGTGCAATGAAATTAGAAATTAATGGCCAAGGAAATCACAAGAACTCCATAAACACATGGAAATTAAACAGCACCCTCCTGAACAATCAATGGGTCACAGGTGAAATCAAAGACGAAATTAAACACTATAACTTACTGGAACCTGTGGGATGCAATGAAAGCAGTACTCAGAGGGAAATTTATAGCAGTGAATTCCTACCTCAGGAAAACAGAATGAACACAAATCAACAATCTTATGCTGCACCTCAAGCTTCTAGAAAAAGAAAAAAAAAGTCAAAAGCCCAGAGAAGGCATGAAATTATAAAGTGCAGGGCAGAAATTAATGCAAGGGAGACTAAAAAAAAAAAAAAAATACAAAGAATTAATGAGTCAAAGAGCTGGTTCTTTGAAAAAACAAATAAAATTGATAAACCTCTAGCCAACCTTATTAAACAAAGGAAAGAAAAAACTGAAATACACGCAATAAGGAATGAAAGAGATGAAATCACTACTATCCTGTAGAAATTCAGAAGATCATTAGTACCTACTTTGAAAATCTTTACTCTCACAGGATGGAAACCACAGAGGAAAAGGACAGATTTCTAGATACAAATGAACTACCAAAGCTGGATGGAGAAGACATAAAACTCCTAAATAAACCTATATCAGCAAGGGAAATTGAAAACATAATAAAAAAAACTTGCTAATGAAGGAAACCCCAGGTCCTGATAGATTTACAGCTGAATTCTACAATAAATTTAGAGAAAATTTAATGCCAATACTTTTCAAACTCTTTAAGAAAATTGAAAAGGAAGGAATTTTCCCCAACCCATTCCTGGAGGCAAGTATATCCTGATACTAAAACCAGAGAAAGACTCAACCAAAAAAAGAGAACTACTGGCCAATCTAATGAACGTAGATGTAAAAATTTTCAATAAAATACTAGCAAACAGAATACAACAAATCATTAAGAAGATTATACACCATGACCAAGTGGGATTCATCCCAGGAATGCAGGGTTGGTTCAATATACACAAATCAATTAATGTGATACACCACATCAATAAAACCAAAGACAAAAATCACATGATCATCTCAATTGATGCAGAAAAATATTTTGATAAGGTCCAACACTTATTCATCGTAAAAACCCTACAGAAATTTGGCATAGATGGACTTTACCTAAATCTGACAAAAGCCATCTATGACAAACCAACAGCTAACGTCATTCTAAATGGTCAGAAACTGAAAACTTTCCATTTAAAGTCAGGAACAAAACAAGGATGTCCACTATAACCACTTCTATTCAATATAGTTCTGGAAATATTAGCCAGAGCAATTAGACAAGAGAGAGAAATAAGAGGAATAAGGACAATAAGAAATGACAATTATCGTTATTCACTGATGACATGATACTCTACATAGAAGACCCCGAAAACTCCACCAAAAGGCTCATAGGTTTAATGACCAAATTCAGTAGCATAGCTGGATACAAAGTCAACACTCAAAAATCAATAGCATTCCTGCACACAAACGAGAAGCAGACTGAGAGAGAATTCAGTGAAACCACACCTTTCATAATAGCATCTAAAAAAATGAAATACTTAGGAATCAATCTAACAAAAGAAGTAAAAGACCTATGCAGTGAAAATTACAGTAGTCTGAAAAAAGAGATCGAAGAGGATTTCAGAAAATGGAAAGATATTCCTTGCTCATGGACTAGAAGAACCAACATTGTGAAAATGACCATAATACCAAAATTTTTGTACAGATTCAATGCAATCCCCATTAAAATTCCACTATTATACCTCACAGATCTAGAGAAAACATTCCTAAAATTCATTTGGAACCAGAAGAGGCCTAGAATAGCAAAAACAATCCTGGGAAACAAAGGAAAGGTAGGAGGCATCACAATCCCTGATTTGAAATTATAGTACAAAGCTACTGCGATAAAATCAGCACAGTACTGGCAAAAAAACAGGCCTGAAGATCAATAGCACAGGTTAGAAGATATAGACACAACTACAAACACATTCAGCCACCTTATTTTTGACAAAGGGGCCAAACATGTTCACTGGAAGAAAGATAGCCTCTTTAACAAACGGTCCTGGAAAAACTGGCTTTCCACATGCCAAAGACTAAAACTAGACCCATGTCTATCACCATGCACTAAATTAAAGTCAAAATGGATCACAGATCTAGATATAAGAACAGAAACACTAAATCTACTGGAAGAGAAAGTAGGTAAAACTCTCAAAGACATAGGGATAGGCAGAGAGCTCATGAACAAAAACCAAGCTGCATGGGAAATACTTCAAAGAAACAACAACTGGGATCTCATCTTATTGAAAAGTTTCTGCACATCAAAAGAAATCACCAACATATTAAAAAGAAAACCCATGAATTGGGAAAAAACTTTATCCAACAGCCCCTCACACAAAGGACTCCTATCTACAACATATAAAGAATTTTTAAAAACCAGGCCCCAAAAATTCAAAGACCCAATCCGCAAATGGGCATCTAAGATGAACACACACTTCTCAGATGAAGAAATACTAATGAGGAATAAATATATGGAAAAATGTTCAACATCATTAGTCATTCAAGAAATGCAAATTAAAACAACACTGATATTTTTCATTTCAGCCCACAAAGAATGGCTATGATTCAGAAATCAACCAATGACAAATGCTGGAGACACTGTGGGAAAAAAGGAACACTTCTCCACAGCTGGTGGGAGTGTCAATTGGTGAAACCACTGTGGAAATCATTCTGGAGATTCCTCACAAAACTAGGATTAGAAGTCTCACTGAACCCAGCTATTCCTCTTCTGGGTATTTTTCCAGAAGAATTAAAAACATCATGCCACAGTAATATATGTGCACCCATGTTTATAGCAGCACAATTTGTCATAGCTAAAGCTTGGAAATAACCCAAATGCCCATCAGCTGAAGAATGGATAAAAAATGATGTAATATTTCTATACAATGGAATATTACTCAGCTATAAAAAGATAAACTCGAGGCTTTTATAGGTAAATGGATGCAGCTAGAGACCATACACATAAGTGAAATAAAGTAGACTCACATGTGTAAACCTCACATTGTCTCTCTGATGTGAGAACATGAAAGAGTAAATAAACCCAAAATGTACAATAGATAATAAGAAAGGGAAAGAAACTACTCAAAGGAAGGAGCAACTGGGATGAGGGAAAGAAGAAAAAGTACTAAGGCAAGTTTTATATATGGATGGATGGGTGGTATAACTGTACTGTCGGTGTCTGATGGTTTGTTGGGAACATTTAATGACTAAACGTTTGGGGTTTTTTTTCCTACTATTTTGACCAATTTTGCATGCTTGTATCTAGTAATCTGAGCAATTTATATAACAACAACAATTTGCAGTATAATAAGCAATGGTGAATTCCTACAGTCCTGCCTAGTGCCGCTATGTCTTATCTCTAAGGTTCTTTTAAATCATTATTTTCTTATTCTCTTTAATGATTTGGTCAATCTTCTATTCTTACATCTGGTAATCTGAGCAACTTCGCTGAAGATAAGAATATGTAATATAACAGCTTCTGTTAATCCCTATCGTTTGGTTTGAAACCCTGTGTCATTTGTAATGTTCTTGCTTTGTGTTGTTTGTATTTATTTTGCTTTTGTTCTTTTTATTTTTGTACTATTTTCTTTAAAAATAAAAAAGTTTAAAACTTTTAAAGGGCCATGGATATAAATGAGTATAAAGGCCCTGGATTCAGTCCCTAGTACCATAGGAAGGAAGGAAGGAAGGAAGGAAGGAAGGAAGGAAGGAAGGAAGGAAGGAAGGAAAGAAGGAAGGAAGGAAGGAATTAAGGGAGGGAGGGAAGGAGGAGGGAGGGAGGAGGGAGGGACGGAAGGAGGGAAGGAAAAAGTGCCTACTGACTCCTTTTAAGTTATTACTGCTAAACCAAATAAAAGGAAGATTAGAATCAAAGAAAGACCATGAAGTTTAAGGAATATTTTCATTATCTGCACACACATGATTTGGTGCTTCAATACATATTTTATATGACAGAAATAGTACATATATTGCTACTAATACAAAAATTTTAAAACAGCATATAAAACAGAATCCCTCTTTTAAAAGCAATACACAAGGCTTGAAAAAAACCTGAGCTATGCATTCCGATGTTATAAGTGTATTTTCCTCTGTATTATTGGTGATTTGTTACTTTTCTCAGCTGTATGAGTTTATTTTTAAAAATTAAGTGAAATTTTTTTATTTAAAAATAATAACCAAGATTACTGACAACCTCAAAGAAAGCAATTTCAGTGCGAATTAAAAAAAAATAATAAAAGCAATTTAATTTGGCTGTTAGAAGACTCACTGCTGACTCATAGAAGAATAATTTTATTAAAATTATAGAGATGAGCAGTCATTTGTAAAATCCTAACATCACTCACTTTAAAAATTGGCTTGGAAATCTATAGTTACATCTTGCATATTTGCAGAACAGGGACTATGATTCATTTCCGCCTCCCACCCTCCATGGAGACAGTAGCAGATCCCCACGTTTGTCTTGATTCTGGCACAAGCTATGAACCTGAATGGAGGCAATTTCTTCACCACGCTGAACTTTGTGTGGTGACCCAAACCCAAATGCAATAGAAATTAACCCCAGCTTCTGTGCTTGCTGTCCTGCCTCCACGAATTTTTCATAGATCAGATGCAAAACTAGGAGCTAATTTAGAGCTTCGATTTCACAACTCATTCAATTTGCTTTCAGTTTTATTTCTGTGAGACTGGCATTGCATAGGACAGGTTAGTGATGATATATTTACTTTTGAATATTTTTACATATATTCCACATTGTAGAATAAAGTTTTCCAAAGATGTATACAGCACAGCAGGTGGTTGATATTCCAAATTAGTTACAGCTGCCACATTTAAATTACAGGGAAAGAAGATGAATATATAATAAGATAATTGTGTGTACAGAATAATGCCATGTATCAAAGGACAATAAGAGAATATAAACCTTGCAATGACCCACTGTGTCATCTGGGTATTTTTATCACCCCACATTTTTAGTGCCTATTTCTAGCATCAAAAGGATGACTATAGAGACCTTGAAGAGAAAAGAACATTAATGTGCAGAGTCCCCAATGCATAATACAATGCCAAATAAACACTAGGTGCTTAATAAATATTAGTGGATGCCAGTTACAAAACTAATTTAGAACTGTGAAGTTATATAGATGTGAATGCATATATATTCTTAACAAATAATAAGGATGCAACTGGTTTAAGAGGAAAAGAAAGACAAATCCTTGGGAGTTTTACATTAAATATTTAGAGACTTCTGACCCAAGAACACCTGCTAAGCCACGATAAGAATAATGCACTCTGGGCTTTTCAAAATTGTTTGACTCTATGAAACATTAAAGCTGTTTTACTCTCAAAGCGTTCTCTTATAAAAGAGTAAAAGTAACCTCATTCTTCTGGCAGAGAAACCAAAAGGGAAATCTCTTAGATCAGCTTTCTAAACTTAACAGTCTAGTTAGGCTGATGTGGCAAATACAATGGCCCGCAGGACACCCACTATCTTCCTAGAGTGTGAGAGGAGCATGTCCTATCTCTGTCACACAGGCGAGGTCACTTGGACAGCATGAATTATAAGCTGCCAGAAGGTCTGCCTCCCCAGAAAGTCCTTTTCCTGGCCTACTTTATACTAATTCATGAAACTCAAGAGTGAAAAGTCACCTGAAAAGAACACCCAGCCTGAAAACTTATTTTACAAAGATGGAGAGATAAAAACATTCACCTGAAATCACTTTAACGAAAATAAAGTGACTGCAGAGGAAATTAAACCCAAACCTCCTAACCGACAGGAGGCTGCTCTTCACACTATTTTAGCTGTCTGCTTGCTCTCCTGCCATGACATTCCCACCTTTTAGATTGCTGTTGGGCAAGAAAACACACTCAGTGACTAAGCAATGTCTGCCTTAAAGTCAGTTCAGAAGAAAATTGACATAAACTTGTCCATACCATTAGCTGTTGTCCCCGTGCCTCTAAGATGGAAACTTCCAACCTAATTAGCTTTGCTAGACATCCTTCCTCATTTCTTCAAAACCCCTCCCTTCTTCATGTTGATGGAACTCTTACTCAAGTTTAGAATTTAGCTTAAATATCAACATTTCCTAGCACATTCTCCCACCTCTGGAGTCCTACAAAAATATTCTCATATCATATTCTTAACCCCACTCTCCACCAAGGGAATTTCGGTACCTTATTTTCTATCCTCTAAACTCATGTCTAATTTTAATTTTTTAAAATCCTTTCTATTTATTATTAGGTCATCACCTATTTAAAAACAATTTTATTGTACATATTTAAAGTTTACAAAATGATGTTATACATAGAGACAGCAAAACGGTTACAGGTGTCAACTTTTAAATTGATACATTTAATATTCCATCCCATTTTAAACAGGATTTAAACCAATAATAAAGCCAATATGTATTCAGAAAGGAAAGAGGAGATCAAGAGCCATAGTCAAGCAGGCCAACATGACAAGGTACACCACGCCATCCCCTGCCCTTTCCCTACTGCACAGCCAGGTCAAGCTGCTGTCATATCCCACATGCAATCAAAGCCCAACTGAAATCTGTTTTATTTCACCTTAAGTGACACTATATAATCTCCAATCATGACATCTCAAAAGAACTAGTTGTTCCAAGGCATGAAAAGCAAATTCATCACAAGTCATCTGGACTGTTTCCATACACAAGGTGACAGAGGTGCCCATGGTATGCTCTCTCTCTTTGCATCTTAGCCAAAACAAACTCCCCTGCTCTGCAGTTTTGTATTCAAAACTCTAATCATGCCTTGGATTTAGTTACATCACAGTATTTCAAACACAGGTAATGTCACTGAGGCAAAATACATTAAACATACTGAAGAAACTCCTGAATTTCCATTTTTTGTTGGTAATTTACTATAAAATCATAGTGCAGAGACCCAGGACAGCAAGTCCCTAGCATGCAGAGTAATCAGAAAGACAAGCAATGTAGAAGGGTCTCAAGCAGCAGCAAAGAGCCAGCAGTCGGGCTCTGGAGAACTCCACCAACAGAAGACCAGTCCCAGCCCCCACACCCAGAAGCCAAGATTAACTCCATATCCCACACTATTTCCATGGAAAACTTGGCCGGAATACATAGCACATTCTAGGATCTGACATGAACACTGTCACAAAACTGTAAACATCAGACAGATTTCACTACTGTTATTCTCCCTTGTTTGTCTGATTGTCTATTCCCTTCCTGTCTGGTTGGATGTCATCTTGTTTCATTTTGTGTTTTGTGGTTATTTTTATTTTGAGGGTCTTTTTTCTTTTTTTCTCTCTACTCTTTCCATAGTCTACTTTTTTTACTTTCTTTTCTTTTTTCTTCTTTTCTTTTATGTTCTCCTCTTTCATTCTTCTTTTTTTTCACTGTTTAGGTTTCTTTTATTTCTTTTTAATTTCCTTTTATTGATCCTCTCTCTCTCTTTCCTCAACTACT
>PVLD010006303.1:0-101968 GCA_004027595.1 Dinomys branickii
GTTCTACTATTGTATTATATCACTTAATGCTAAGCAATAATCGATGACGGGTTATTTGATCAATCTTGTATGTCTGTATGTGTTATCCTGAACACACACTTCGAAGATATCAATATGTAAAGCAGCAACTATTGGTGTTTTTTTTGTTGTTGTTGTTGTTTTTGCTGTTGTTGATGTTTGCCTGTTTTGTTTTTTGTCTCTGGATTTTTGGTTTTTGTGTCTTTTCTGTTGTTGAGAGGATTAATTGTCTGACTAAATTTGCATGTCTGGATATGGGCTTATATATTTACACTTCGAAGATATCAATGGGTAAAGCAATAACCACTGTTGAGATCATATCACCTTGTCTATAGATTAGTTGTGATTGTACTAGTTTTTATGCTAATTGGTATCTGTTTGTCAATATGTTTTTGTACTTGTATTTTTTTTAAATAAAAAAAAAAAAGAAAAAGAAAAGTGAAAAGTTGGGAGCATGATCTTAATCAGCTACTCAACAACAACTCACCAGGTTTTAATTAGGGCTCAAAACGAGATAAAGACAGTCTTAGTAAGAGTTGTATTACATAATTGAATTTTCTTCAGCATGAAAAAAGAAATAAGCTGTCAAGTCATATACAAATATAGAGGGATCTTAAACACACACTGTTAAGTGAAAGAAGCCAATCTGAAAAGGCTACAAGCTCTGCAATTCCCGCTGTCTGATGTTCTGAAAAAGGCCAAACATGGAGAGAGGAGAGAGCTCAGTGGTCGCCTGGGGAGGGAGGCTGGCAAAGGTGGAGTGCAAGGGGGTTTTAGGACAGTGAGACTATTCTGAACGGCATTATGATGATGGAGATGTGTATGTCATTATAAAAGCGTCAACACCCATAAACTATAGAATTTCACATGTGTCAAAATGAATAGATTATACAACATTTGCAAAATGTACATGGAATAAACAACCTAGAGAATGTACAGGTCTATTGTAAACTGTGGGCTTGGGATGCTACTAATGGGTCAAGGTCAGGTTATTAGTTTAACAAATCTTCTACACCGATATAGAATATTGATGGTGGGAAGGCTGCATATAGGTGGGAGGGACAGATAATTGGGAACTCTGTACTTTCCATTGAATTGTTCTATAAACCTAACACTATCTTTAAAACTAAAATCTATGAATTAAAAATAGACAGAGAACATGTGAGCCATTTATAAAGAGAAAACTGCCAGAGGGCTTCATTCCGGTAAACAAGAAAGAATGGTGAGAATTATGAAGTTCTTATGCAATGAAATAAAGTAAGGTGATGCATGGAACCCTATTATTATTCAAATATAACCTAGAAACAAAGTCAGATCACAGAACATTTACTGAAGGCACCTACATGCCAGCCACAAGAAACATTAAAAGCAGGAGACATTACCTAGCTTAATCACATTACATCTCTGCCTATTACTCAAGCACAGTATCACTAATCAACTTTAAGGTGAGTAAACCAAGGCTTCCTGACAATAGAGGCAATATTCAAATTGACTAATACAAATAGTAAGCGGGGTTGTCTCTCTTAGGCCAAGTACTATAGTAATATAGTAAGCTCTGAAATGATTCCATGTTAAAAAAGAATTACATTCTGTAGATAAAGAATTGACGATTTCAAGAGACGGTAGCTTCTAACATAGCCATCAGGGCATGGAGAATGGCCAAATGCACATAATAATTAACTTCACTTGGGAGTCTAAGGAAAGTGCCACAAAAGAGGCAGTGTTTAAGCTGGGCTTTAAGAATGAGTACAATTTCTATTAAATATAAAATATAGGAAAGGCTGTTTCCACTGAGAATGTTGGCAAATGGAAAAGGTACAAAGAGCCAGGACCCCAGAGTGGAGGGCGTTTGGCCCTAAAGAGTGATACAGCACAAAAGGAGGCTAGGGGCACATCCATGCCAGGACCGTAATGCTCCTGCCAAAGAGTAGTAGACTTGACTCAGAAAGCAGTGGAGAACCAGTGCATGTTTTGAAGGCAAAGGTGATATAATCCAGTCTATAGTTTTGGAATATCATTTTGTGACATGGGCATATCAATTGCAGGGAATCGGGGTTGGAAATGAGATCAGAAAGAGGCAGTAGTAAGACAATGGTACCCAAGGAAGCCCAAAAGGGCTCAGAGAAAGAGCTCTATGTTTCATGAAGCAATCACATTGAAAGCCTGGAGGTTTTATGGAGTTAGGGAAAATGTAGCATACTCTTCAAGTTGCCCTGAGTAGCTTTTATCTAAGATGCTTGTCTAACTGCCACCTTCCCAGGTGGTTACTCTTAACCATCCTACTTAAAACTGCAATTCCACACTAGACTCCCGATCCCCTAAGTCTTCCTTAGTATTTATTTCCACAAAACCTGTCAATAAATCTAACATTCCACATAGTGTACTTATGCTTGTTTATTATCTGATTTTCTGCCTTCCTCTGCTGCAATGTCAGCATCATAAGGAGAGACGTATGTATTTGGTTTGTTCATTGATTATCTGAAACACCTTGGGCACTGCCCAGAATATAGGAAATGTATGACAGATATTGTTAGTAAGTGAATAAACTGAATGACAGAGCCTTAAGGTAGGCAAAAGACATGGCACCAGCTAGAGATAATCTCAAGAGAATTTAGAAACAAAACAATCTCAAATTAAGACATTTTAAAATATACCTAAAGAAAAATAAACACAAAAGGATTTCAATGATTGATAAATAGCATTCAGCCCCAGTCAAGGAGACTGTACTTTTTACATATAGTAAAACCCTCTGTGATACTGAATATACTTGCAGATTGGGCAAGAGAGTGATGATAAGGAAGAATGTTCTATATACAGAGATTGACTCACAAGAAGGCCAATGATGTGATCCAGTTCACCACAGTAGAGTTTTGTCATATTGTATCATAGCTGGATTTTCTTAACTGGGTCAGCTCAGTATGGTGCTTTCATTTCTATTTCACAAATGAGTCTCAGAAAGAGAAGTGACTTGCCCTGTAACGCAGCTTGAGCAATTTTGTCTGATTTCAATGCCTGTGTACTTCCCATTGTGTCAAGGTTATAACAATATCAAGGAAACAAAAAAGACTAAATCTTGACACTAGACCACACACCGAGCTTCCTCACTGTCCAGTAGTCCTCTAAGATACTGCACACCAGTGTTCTCATTTTACAGATGGGGAAACCCAGCACAGACAGTTGATATGAATCAGTCAAGACCATCACATCTATGAAGTTCAAAACCTGGGTCACGGACCCACGCCTGGCGGACAGGAAACCCCGTGTGTGCAGCCACTGCACCACATGACCAAGTGGGAAACAATATTACCAGATGGAACAAGCTGAGGCTTTGCTGAAAGTTTGCTAAAATTTGGGGAAAGGAGAATTACCAAAAGATAGGTTTCCACACGGCAAGTGCAAAGAGTTAACCATTTAGCACATTAATGCAGTAGTTTGAAGGGTAGTTTGAGCAGATGCCATGTGGAAGTTAGCAGAGAAAATGTGAGTTCTTTAAGCTAAATGTTATTTTGTGAGCATGAAGAGAATGTGATTATGAGATTTTTCAACCATTAAAACAAACTCATATGCATAAACACTTAGCTAGGTGGAGAATAAGGCATATTGCTGGGAATGGACATTAGACTTGTCTTTTACTAACTAATAAGATATTGGTCATTCTGAAATTACAAGTGCTCAAATGCAGTGGTGTAATTGGGATTTGATATATGGTCACTGATGTTTATGGTTACATAGAAATGAGAATCTTCTCAATGACCTTTCTCAGTGGGGAATCCTGCAGGGCTGAGACAGGAACAAGAAATATGTAACCTGGAATGGTGTGGGGCTTCTGGACCCAGGGACTAGAGGAAGAACTGTACACTACATGGAAGTCTAAAAGGAGCTGAAGCTCAGTCTCCTAAACAATGCCATCTTGCTTTCTTGCTTGTATCTGCATACTGAAATAAACAAAATCCAAAGAGCCAGGTATTACAGGCAAAGAACTTATGAGTTCATAACGAACTTAAGCATACATGAATTATCTTACAAGACTTTGAATAATGCAAAGGGTATAACTGGAATTAATCCATCTTTATCATTTCTGGTCCCACTGTGAGGCCTAATGAGTTAAGTAGCAAATGTCTAGTGACCAAAGAATGACCAATATCATTGATCAACAGATCTGTGATGACTCTAGTATTTTAAGGTGTGGCTCAGGCACACCAGGGAATAAAGACAAAAGAATATCTATTTCAATAATAAATCATCTGTAACTAGCTATATGTAGCCCAAGGGACCTTTCCTGACATATTAGGAGATGATTAAAAGAAGCAACTCTCACTCATTTGACATGAAAATTGATCAAAGTAAATTGAGTTCTGTGTCCCATATCCTCCATTAAGCTGGCACTAAATGTATGTTTGCACATGGCAGTGTTGAAAGAATGTGACGTATTTTCACATTATGGGAACTAGAAGCAGGGAAAGGTAAACTTCCTCCCGCTGAATAATGAAAACAATATTTTCTGTTAAACAGTGAAAAACATTTACTCTCCCACACTATCCAGTCTGCTGATTGTGAGGAATGGATCAAACAAACATTTTTCTCATTCTACTGCATTATTTCATCAGCAATCAACATCTATGCTGTGCTTAGATGGAAGTCTGCCTTTTGTACAGTTTTTAAAAACCTTAAATTAAGGACAATGTTGAGCAGAGAAATATTTGACAGAATGAAACCCAACAAACCTATTAGAGTTTGCCTCTTCTGCAAGTCTAACTTTGGAAAGTCGTAAGTTAAGTAAATTAGCTAACAAATACACCGATCACCCTTGGTCCTTGGTAAACGTTTGTTGAATTAATAAATCCCACCTTTCACAATACAGTACCAGATGTGAAGAATCGATATCACTGCTAAAGCATCTTCAACTCCCTCCTCAGCTAATTGTCACACCAGCTTGCTGGCCGCCTTTCTCCTCTCTGCGCAGTCTTCTCCATTGTTCTTCCCTTCCTCTAACATCTCTAAAAGGTTGTGAACCCCTAAGTTGAGCTAATCTTCTTGTACTTATCCCATATGCTCCACATCAATATGATAGTCAGCATAATCTGCCTGAACCAGATATCCCTTACCCTCACCTGCATAGTAATGGTGTACACACCTCCACCACACCCCCGACAAACAGCTGCCCTCCACTTCAGCTCAAGACCATTTCCCACAACCACTCATTCTCTCTAGTGTCCCACTTGCCATCTTTCCCAGGTCCTCATCAGTTCTCCCTTGGCCTTTCACAATATCCCTCATTTTCTACATCCAGTCTTGCCTATCTCAAATCCATCCTATCCAGGCTGCCAAACCCAAGCTAAACCTTACCAATAACTCACTCTACAGGTTCCGATATTCCTCACCCACCACTGCCTAGAGGACCAAGTTCCACCTCTTCAGGATGGCATCCAAGTAGCTGCTTGATCTGTCTCTGCCTATATATTGACCCCCACTCTCTACACTCGTTTAGTGCTCTCTTTTATCACTAGAAATTTAAGATCTACATCATCGCCCCACACTCCTGGTCTCCTAGCCTATACCTATAGGCTTAGTCTTCCCCTAAGTCTTACTCCCTTTTTAAAGACTCAGTTCCAGCTACTTCTCCCATAGGGAAGGCTTCAGATCTCCTCCCCAACCTCCTGTAGACAGGGTCAGGTGTCCCTATGCCACATTACCAAGGTAGCATTGCCATCTCTGAATTTGCTTCCCTGTAGTGGGATAGTCTATTCTTTCTCCCCCAACAGAATCTGCTCTGAGAGAATGGGCCACATTTTATTCAGCTTTGGGTACTCATCCCTCAATGTGGTACCCAGCACAAAGGTCATGCTAAACGAGTACATGTTGAATAAAATGGAACTGATGGCTGCAGTGTGAGAATTAATTAGCATCTTACTTTCTGAGTGCATACTCAGAGCACAGTCAAATATTCCATTTCCTACGTTCCCTTGGGAAAGGAGCTTGCCCCAGTCAGTGCTGTTCTGAGGCTTGATTGCTGCACTGCTATTGCCGAACCAGGTCACAAATAATGAGAAAAGTTCCATTTCCCTCAGCTGCAACACTACTATCCTAGCCACTTGTCTTGCTGCCTTTAGAATCACGGCATCTGTTGGTATGAATGTGTTGCCTAATTAGGCATTCTTTGAGTACTAGTGTCACAGGCCAGGAAAATGTGTCTGCCACAGGTAGATTTCCCATTGACCTCACTGAAATTTCTGTATCTCTGTCTTTCCTCTGTGCAAACTTAATTGCCAATTTTATTGATGTAAACACACTCTCAAGCAACTTGAAACTGATCCAGACACCAACAGCTGTGTGTGTGAGAGAGGGAGAGAGAGAGAGAAAGAGAGAGAGAATGTGCACCTTTGTAAAAAGTAAATTCTTGATGATGGTGGAATTTAAAGGTGTATGCTTTGCTGCACTTACAAAAATTACAGATAAGAGGGACCACAGTGTTTTACTCCTATGTCAAACAAAGAGCTGGCAATTTGCTGTGCAAAATAAACAGATGGGGAAAAATAGAAAAGTGGTACCTCTGCCTTTTAACTATATTCCGCAATGGTCGTCACAGAGAGAGGAGTAATAATTATAGCAAAAAGCCAGTGTGTTCTTGCCTCTTGGAAAGCTTTATAGGCCAGTTGTTTACTGCTAACTTTTGGTGAAAGACTAGTTTAACTATATCAAAGGTTTATGGCCTGAGTGGGAGCCATTACATATGGAAGCTGACCTGACTGCTACTTATAAGGAGGCCAGAGACTGGTATTCAAGAAATAATGATGTTCCCATTGCAAAGACAGAGACCAAAATTTCCCTAGGAGATCATTTTGAGTAATCAAGGCAGTAGCTTTCTGCCACCTCTGTACAGGGACAATGTGTGTGGTGACCCTTGTAAAAGAAAACAAGGCAAGAATCTCTATCCTGAGAATTGGTGAGTGGGTATATGTTTATGGGGATTGGATAAATCAGAGCTGGCTTGCATGGTGCATCCTGAGGGCACTGCATGGGACATGAATTAGCGCTCACAGTAGCTGTTTCTATACCTAAACTTGAGCACCTGGTATTTGCTTATCTGTTGGGTTATAATGGACTCGCTAATGGCAATTAAAATGATAAGAATGATCTTTGTCTAATGTCTTCATAAAAGCATTTATGGCTGATCATTTCTTTACCCACTTCATCCAAAACAGTATCACCTAAGACATGGGCTACTCTCCTGACTGGATCTCCTACCAAACTCTCCATGTTTCACTCTTTTTACATCTTTATATCATAGTGATTGGCCCAGACTTCCATCCAGCTCCCTTCTTTTAGGAAGCAAATGTTTCCCTATTCTAACTTTGTGCTTTTGGATAGAAGATGCTGTTTACCAGAAATATCCCCTCCTGAACACAGGAGAAAGCACTTGGCATTGACAGAACCAATCACAGCACCCCCAGCCTCTAACCACAAACTACTACTGCTAAAGAATCTGCAAAGTTGTTAGGCTTCTGCACAAGTCGGTTTACTGTACTGCTAAATCCTTAGGGCCTTTCTCTATGCCTGACTTGTGGGAAGGATGGGTGTTATGTCCTGGTGTGAGGTGGAAGCTAGGTTTCGAACACACAGGATTTCTTTGCAGACTTTCACGGTTAAGTCACTTAAAGAGGTTTCAGATGATAGAGACTAGCCTGAACCCTCAAGGCTTTCATAGTTTAGTAAAGGATTTAGTTTGGCTCATTTTTATTAATTTTTCACTTATACATATAGTTTTACATTTATAGTTTTGCATTCATTCTCCTAAAGGAAGCCTCCCACATAATATAAGTGGCAGGCTACTTGTCCAGAGTAGAGAACCAGGGGCCCTTCTCCTCTCAGTCTCCTGCCATACATGCCCTATTCCAGCCCCAATCCTCACAACTTCACTCCACATGCATCCTCGGTCTCATACTGCTTACCTGCTCATCTCTCCTTTCCCATCCTGTTCCTCCCGGTTTGGCAGGTTCTGCCCACCCTCTCTCTCCCTTGGAATGTTCTTTCGCCCCTCTGAGTTAGCTGCCCACTGGTCCTCAAGTTCCTGATAAAGCCTCTCCTGCTCCATGAAGTCCACCCAAGGAAGTTTCCTATTTTACTATCTTTCCATCCTCCTCGTAGGGACTTAACTATTTGTGGAATTAAACTGAGTTGGATTATAATACTCAGGCACTGTGCCTTGCATCAGTTACTTGTGTAGCAGATTTTCCTTCTTCTTTATGAATTAACAAAGATTAGGACTCTTTCTTTCAAAGTTACTCTTCTGTAGCCCTTCTTACTGCTTTGAATATAGGTGCTCAGCACGTAACTGAGCTGTGGTGAACGGTGCTCATCAAAGGGTTGTGACAGACTGAGGGATGAGAATTTCTATTTTGACAGATATTTCCTGAACTTGGAGGACCAGCACACTGCCTTAGAGCAAACTATTTCCATTGCTTGCATTGGCCCCCCATAAAACACACAATGTACACAGTAGCTTTGCAGTCCATGGAGTGAGAATTTAAGTCCTGTTCAAAAAATTTCCCTTTCCCTTACTATTTCAGGTAACAACTATAGGTCACTATGCTAACTCTGTAAGTCCCTGCCAGAGCTGGCTGCGCTGGGCAATATCACCCTAGCAATTAATATCTTACTTATAGTGTTCACTAAACAAACCTTCCTGAGGGTATGCGAAGAAAGACTTAGCCAGGGAACCTAACATGCAGACAGGTGAAACAAAGTCTCCTTTCCAAACTCTCTGTTTAGGGAATGAAAACCACCTTGAGTGCATAAATAGCAAGCCCAACCATGGTTCCTAGTTTTTAATGTGCTTCTGCACAAGGTGTATGGGGGTATAACAAAGATTGTAAATTACACAGAGGATCTGCACTGCTCAGTTCAGATATAAGGCATATCCCTTGGGGATAACTGGGGAGATGTGTTAACCACTTTTATAGTTCTTGTTCAGAGGTGGGGTCTGGAGTTCTTCAAGCAATTTTGCGGCATGGATCTATGTGGCAGGCTTTTTTTGTGTTGTCCTCTTACAAAGATGCTGTCTGCATCAGAATATTACTTTGCTGCAGCCAATGAAGAGTTCAGAAAGTTTCTTCCTTTTTGAGCTCAGCCTGGCAACATAAAGGGGGCTTCCTACTTTTCTCCTTACTTCAGGTATCTCACTTACACATGCAAAGGGAGTAGCTCAGCCAGGCAAGGGAGCAACCAGAACCCACAGACAGAAAGAAAAAAGGATTCCATTTTGGCCTGAACTTCTGTCTGACCCAGAAAGATTGAGTTTGCTATCAGTGTCAGAACAAGCTCCCAGGGGCTTGTGAGCTCCTGGTTTGCAGCTACCCTTTGTCATGGGGTAAAGAATTTATTAGTGAGAAATTTCAATTTCAGACCTGAAAATTGTCTCATGTGGCCTCAAGCTCCTCCATACCAGATATTGTACTACACCCTATCATTGTTTGAACATTTGTTTCACTGCATGATCCTTGCCATGTTTATTTGTAAAAGGTTTTTCTTTGAAAACAAAGAATTATTACTTTACTTGGGCCATTTTACACAGTCTTCCAAAAGATTCTTACCAGACCAGTGGGAGTTCTTAATAGCTTCTTGGAGAATGGCAGCTGCCAATGCATGTTATCGTGTCCTGCTCAGTTTTCCCCAGGCCACAGGTATCCCATGGCACCGACACATAGATGTAACTTATATGGATCACTGCATCAGTCTGCCAGAGCCCTGTAACGAAACACTGCAAACTGAGTGGCTACCACATTAAAATGTATTTGCTCACAGTTCTAGAAACTAGAAGGTGAAGATCAAGGTATCAGTAGGGCTGATTTTTTTCTGAGGGTGGTGAGGGAGAATATGTTCTATATCTCTCCCTACATGGTGTTGGTCTGTTCCCAATCTTCAGTGTTGTACGGCTGGTGGCTGTCTTTCTCTTATATGAAACATCTCTGTGTCCCCAACTTTCTCTCTTTAGAAAAAAAACCATCCTGGTGGATTAGAGCCCCTCACATAACTGCTTATATCTGTCACACATATATGTGAAGGACACAATCCTCCCACGATAGTCACAAAGGAAACACGGGATGGCACCGGTCAGCTAAAGGTTCTTTTGCTCAATTCAGGTGGAAATTAAGAATTGGCAAAGTACACCTCCATTATTACCTCTGGACTTTGAGTGTCTGTTGCTTTTGCTCTTAGTGTTATAGCTCTTAGGTCAGTGCCAGTGGCCCTTGGCTCTTAGTGCTATGTCTCTGAACAGCTCCTAGTCACCCCTATCTATGCCTGAACAGCCACAGTCTCCACAGGTCCCTGAAGGTCTCTGGAAGTTGCCGCAGTCTCTGCTGCAAGTTTGTGAAACTCTTCAAGACTAACAACGTGCAGTGTTAAGCAGATATTTTAGTACAATTTATTCTTTGCATACTTCCTGAGGCAAGAATCACAAGTAGATCTACAGGACCACCCAAGCAAGGCCTCAGTGGGATCTGTGCTGTGGTACAGGGGGTTAGTGCATGGGAGGGAGCACTTTCCCACAGATCTGAAGAATCTGGGGGAGCCCAGCTTATATAGAGGAGGCTGGGCTTCGTTTGCACCGTTTGAATATTGTGCAGATTTTCTGAGGACTTTTATAGTACTGATGGGGGAGTGTCAGAGTGGATGCGGGTGCAGCAGGTTTGTCTCAAGCTTGCTCCAGCCAGGTATAATATCTCCCTAAGCAGTTAGGGGGCAGCGAGGATGGCCACAGCTGTCAGAGTGACAGGAAATTTCAGGAGAAGCAGCTGTATCATCGACAGGCACAGCTCTGTGAAAGCTGTGGAGCTGAAACCGAGACTTCCACTACTTTTGAAGAGTCTTTAGGAAGGCTGTCTGTCTGTATTGATCATGAATTCTTTGGGCTTAGGGGTTGTGTGGGTATCCACAATGGGTCCTGATCCTTTTCCGGTCTTTGCCCTGTGAAGCAAAGCAGCTCCTCAGAGAGGAGGGCTAAATATGTTGTAATTTTTTATTAGCGGATTTCCAGTGCATGATAATAGAAAAAAATCAGTCTGTTCTATTTGCAAGGGACCATTACAAATGTTTTTGAAAACGGAGGAGCAAACGGGTAAAGTGCGCTGATAACTTTATTGATCTCAGTCCTGCAGAACTGTGGCATGGCGCTTAGCAAAATTTCTATTGAAGAAGAGAGGATGTTGGCTCTTTGTTAGTCCAAAAAATTATGATTACCATTATTGTCACTCACCCCATTTCTAAGAGTGAGCTGGGTCACTTTCTTCCAGTCAAGCTGGGCACATGTTTCTACAGAGTTTCACTTACTCCTTCTTAGGTGAGGAAGCCTCCATATTTGCAGCGAAATATTACCAGAAAAATGAGTGGGATGATGTAATGTAGGAACCTTAATATTTTCCTGAGTGGATAGAAAGAAAATGACTTTACTGACTTTTCAGAACTTTACTGAAAATGGCTTTTTTTTTCTTATATGGTGGAAAGTTTTGACATAAAAATTGACATTAATTAACCACTTTGAAGTGTACAATTCAGCAGCAGTTAATGCATTCAAACTCTTGCACAAACATCATTTTAATCTATTCTACAATATTTTCATAGAGCAAAAGGTAACTCTGTAGCCACTGCAGAGTTATTCTCTATTTCTCCTTCCTAAGCTTCTGGAAACCAACAATCTGATTACTGTCCCTACAGATTTACCTATTCTGGATGTCGCTCTTTTTGTTTTGGTACTGGAGATAGAACCCACAGTGCTGTACCACTGAGTTACGTGCCCAGTCCTTTCTATTTTTACTTTGAAACAAGGTCTCACTAACTTGACTATGCTGGATTTGAATTTGTGATCATCCTGCATCCGCCTCCTAAGTAGCAGACATAGACACACACCAGCAAGATATACTTGTATGTTTCATAATGAAATAACATTATAGAAGGTTTCTGGTGTCTGGATTATTTCACTTTTCATGTTCCAAGGCTTATTTGTGTGATATCATGGTCATTCCTTTTTATGGCTCCATAATGCTCCACTGAAAGGCCTTAGTGTCTTTTTTAATCCGCTCATTAGTACAGGAACAAAATTGGTTCCATCTTTTGGCTGTTGGGAATAGTGTTGCGATGAACATTAACGAGTTTCATTGTAACACCTGTTTTCAATTCACTGGGGCAGGAGTGGAATTGAGGGTCATATTGTAATTCTATATTTAACTTTTTGAGCAACCGCCCGTTTTCCTCAGCACCTATATCATTTTATATTCCCATTAGCTATGTACAGGTGTTCTAATTTCTCCACATACTTGCTAATGCCAGTTATTTTCTTTTTTTTGTTTTGTTTTGTTACAATCGTCTTATTAGATGTGAAATAGTAATGCGGTATGATTTTGATTTGCAGTCCCCTAATGATTAATGATGTTGAATATCTTTTTCTGTATTTGTTGACTTGTGTACTTTCTTGGAGAGATGTTTATTCAAAGCCTTTCTCTTCTTTTTAATTGTTTTTCTGGGTTATTTTTGTTGTAGTCATGAGTTTTTTATATATTCTGGATACTGGGCCCTTATCAGATGTATAAGTTGCAAATATTTTCTTCAATTCTATAAATTGTATTTTCATTTTTTGGTAATGGCCTGAGATATTCAAGTTTTTTATTAATATGCAAGAATTATATATAATATACAATATGATATTTCAGCACATATATTCAGCAAGTGCTGATCAAATCAGGGTAATTAACATTTCTATTGCCTTATCAGTTTATGTTTGGAACTGTCAAACTCTCATAGTTATTTATAAAACGTATTGTACATTATTTTGAACTATAGTTTCCCCACTGTCCTGTGGACCACTAGAACTTCTTCCCCTTGCATTTCATGCCCATTGGTCAATTTCTCTACCCTCTCACCATCCCACCCCCATCCTTACAGTCTTTAGTTATCGCTATTCTACATTCAGATTGACTTCTTTTGGTTTCAACATATATGTCAGAATATGTAGGCTTTTGTAGTCTTTCTGTATCTAGCACATCTCACTTAATACAATGCCTTCCAAAACCATTACTGTGGTCAAAAATAATGAGATTTTCTTCTTTTTCAGGGCTGAATATTATTCTATGCCACATTTTTCATTACCCGTTTGTCTGTGGAAGAACAAAAGGCTAATTCTATGACTTGGCCACTGTGAACACTGCTGCAATAAAAGTGGGTGGAAGCAGAGGCACCTCTTTGATATGCTGACTTCATTTCATGAGAATGCATACCTAGAAAGGGATCGCTCACCCATGTGTTAGCACTGTTATCACTTTATTTAGTAATGAATATTGGTTACACAGATCGGTGGGTTTCATTTTGGCAGATCTGTACATGCACATAACACACTCTTTTCACTCCTCCTGTCACTCCTCTCCCCTCAGCCCACCCACTGTCCCTAGTTTCGCATGCTTTGGGGAGAACTTCAAGATACATAATGTATTTTGAGGAATCTCTCCACTGTTCTAGTTTACATGTCTCTACTAATCTACACTTCTGCCAACAGGAAATACGAGTTCCCTTATCTCCACACCTTTGTGAGCACCTGTAATTTTCAGGGATTTTTGACAGTAGCCGTTCGAACTGGGATGAGTGGGTATCTCACTTCAATTTGTATTTCCCTGGTGGCTAATGATCTTGAGCATTTTCAATAGATTTGCTAGCCATTTTATTTCTTTTTTTGAGAAATGTTTAGTTAGACCATTTACCCATTTTGAATGAGATTGTTTATTTTTTGTTCAGTTCCTTTTAGTTGCTTAGGTATTCTGGATATTAATCGTTTGTCAGGCAAAGAGTCAGCAATATGTTGTATTTTCTCATTCTGCAGCTTATCTCTTTACTCTGCTGATTTCTTTCCTTAACTATGGAGAAGCTTATTCACTTAATATAATGTCACCTGTCTACTTTTCCTGTGCTGTCTATGCTTTGAAGGTCTTTTCTAAAAAATAATTCCCAACGTTGATGTCCTGAAGTTTTTCTGCAATGTTTTCTTGTAATTGATGCATGATTACAGGTTTTGCAATTAACTAGTTGACCTGTTTTGAGCTGATTTTGCACAGAGTGAGAGGCAGAGGTCATTACAAGGTCTGCATATGGCCACCCAGTCCTTCCAGCACCACTGACTGAAGAGGCTGTGTTTTCAGCAGTGTATTTTTGGCACCTTTGTCACATGTCCTGCAGTCAAGTACTGTGGTGCCTCCAGTTCTCTTCTTTACACTCAGTATTATTTTGGTTATTCAGAGTCTTCTTCTCTTGGGCTGGGGATATAGCTCAGTGGAATAAGCGCTTGCCTAGCAAGCGCAGGGTCCTGAGTTCGATCCCCAGTACCGCAAAAAAAAAAAAAAAAAAAAAAAAAAGACAACAAACAGAGTCTTCTTCTCTTGCATATGAATTTTAGAATTTCTTTTCTAGTATGAAGAATATCATTGGCATTTTGGTGGAGGTAACACTGAATCATTAGTCCTTTGAGTGATGTGGACATTTTCACATCGGTTTTTCCAATGCAAGAATCCCATTAACATGGGAGGTTTTCCACTGTATGTATTGGTATATGGGTAGGTGGGTGTGTTTTCAAATTTTTTTTAATCAGTATTTTGTGACTTTCATTGTAAATTTCTTTTGCTTCCTTGATTAAACTTCCTCCTAGGCCCCTTGTTTTTGGGTTTTTTTTTTTTAACTATTGTGAATGGTATTGCTTTCATGATTATTTTCTCACCAAGTTCATTCTCAGCATGTAAAGGTGATAGTGATATTCTTTTTCTTTAGAGACATTCACAATATAAATATATGTACATTTTATAACTCTCAGAGATGCCTTCATTTAAAATTTTTAAAAAATTTTGTCTGGCTTGGATATATCAAAAGACTTGTCACATTTAACTATTTTTTCTTTTACTATATCTGGTCTGCTGTTGAATCTTTCAACTGTGTTTTTTTTTAATGTGAACTACTGAGTTCTTCATTCAGCTTTTCTGTTTCTTTTTCATGATTTTTACTCTGCTGAAATTTTAGTTTATATCATTATTTTGCTAATTTCATTAAACTGTCTTTCTCTCTTGAATCTCATTGAGTTCCTTTGTGGTTATTCTTTTGAATTTTTTATCAAGCATTTCATCAATCTCATTTTCTTTGGGATCTGATCCTTTGGAGGCCTCATATTATCTTGTTTTGACAGGCATACTTCTTGTGCCTGTACTGCTTGAGACCACGCTGAGACTTGTTTCTGCACTAAGACTTGGGCATCTACTGGATCTGTTGGCTCTACTAATTTTATAAGGTGACTTTCATGATAAATGAATTTCTCCTGTAAATGTGTCTTAGACCATAGGCTTAGTGGTCTAGGTTGACTTTGATTCTCTTTGGACATTATCGTGTAGTTTCTCCATAGGTTCTTTGCTGTAATTGACAGTTTTGGAGATGCAGTGGTGAAGGCTGAGAACCCTTCTGTCTCCAGCAGCCACACAGCAGAAGGACTAACACAGCAGCTTGGGTGAGCATAGTGTACACAGCGGTGGGGTGAAGTACATATCATGAAACCAGTCTTCCCATCGAAGTTTGGGCGCTGGAGTCATGCACAATTGTGCACATTTCCACAGCAGTAGCAGCAGCGATGAGGCACAGGAGATAAGCAGAGGCTCAGGTCACAGGCCAGGTGGCAGTGAGGGCAGTGGGAAGCATTCAGTACACATCCTTATGCCTAGCAGGCAGCTCAGACTGACTCCAGGATGGCCACAGTTGCACTGGAGTGTGTGTATGATGGGTCTGTCCTCAAATTTGGTAATTTGCTGTAGTATCCTGGGTTCTGGAATTTGGGAAGGAGATATGCTTCTTCTGTTAAGCAAAGCCATGAGGCTTGAACTCTTCTAATCAGAAGCCAAGCCTTGGATAACTGGCATTCAGCTATAGCTTGGGCTGCTGACGTCATCAACTGTGGATCTACTGGGACTCAGCTGATCACCACTTCCCCTGAAATGGGAGATCCCTCCAGCTGGAGACTCGGGATTGTAGTTGCTGCTACTTTTATTTCCCTCTCTATGCCACCATTCCAGAGCTGTGTCGTACAGAGTTCCCATCTCTCCCTTGACCATTCACCTCAAAGTACAGCTATTTGTTTATTTGTAAGGTTCTTTTTGGAGGAAGAGGCAAGCACTGGAATGCTCTATTTGGTCATCTTGACGCTGTATCCACAAAAGTTTTTAATCTGAACTCCAAGATATTTACTTTTTCTGTTTTTCCTCATGCTGTTGATATCATATCCTAAAAAGCTTTCTAAAAGATATCTGTTTAAATATTTCTTTCACAGCTTAATGAAAAAGAAAAGGTAATTCATTAATCAAGATACTGAAGGGCTAAAATAATATTTCATGAGTTTCTCTACTTTTTCCTGATTAAGAACTTGCTAAACTATCTTCCAATTTGTAATATATTTTCCCCCAATATATATTTATCATTGTATCTTAACAAGTATGAGAAATTTGCAGAAGCCTAAAAGATTTCATTAAAATATCCATCAGTATTACCACCCAGAGAGACCAGAAAGCTCAGAATTTAATCAGTAAATAAAGAAAATAAAGAGGAATGTATTAGCAGTTAGTCACGTCTTCATTTGGGCATTACAAACTGGCACCTGCCAAAATTGGCTGAAATACTTAGATAAAAATGTACCTTGAGCCCAAGATATAAGGGTCGTAAAACTAACTCCATCTAGTAATGTAGCTTGGAGTCTTATTTTCATTGCAACAATTATAAGGAGTTCAGGTGACTATGTTTAATATTAAAATAATCACCCTCCACATGCAATGCCCCACATTCCAAACCTGACGTGACCAAAGTATCCCTTGGCTGAGTGACTTTCCAAATCCAGGATGGTTTAGAATTAATTATAAAAATGATGCAGTGTTAATACTTTTGTGTCAAGTTCAGGAGTAGGTTTTTAATCACTGGGACAAACTGTGTATATTCAGTATTTAAAGTGTTTGCAATGATTTAGAATTGGCATATGAAAGACTCTCACAGATTAGCCTTGTGATTCCAATTTAAAATAAGTAATTGACTTGAGATTTCAACTTGAAGGCATGAGAGTTTTTACTAAGTTTGTAAACAGAATTAGAATGTTTAAGAGAACTAGATTTACTAGATATATAAATTTAATAATTTATTATATGTATATGACTTATTTAAGTTCCTAAGGTAGTTTTGCTCATTAGAGATATGAGCTTGTATGGTCAAGTACTTGAAGAGTTTAAAAAGAAAACTGAATGTATACCTACAATTTAAAATGAACTTGTTTGTAAATGAGGCTCATTGTTTAAAGAAAAAGTAGTTAAGGTAATCAAATATTTAACTAAACAGCTGCCCTCAAAATTTACAGTTCTTAATTACTTCAAATGTAAAACTGTAATAACTGTGATACATATAAATTAAACTTCAAGATTTAGAAAAAGCTATGGGGTTTTAACTTTAAAAACCCCAAAAGTAATTTAAATTATAAGTAATTTTCATTGTACAATGAAATTTGTACAATTGAATTTGAAATTCCAAATTTTTATGAGTAATGAGGGCAGTTGCTAACATACAGAGCCTGTAGCCATTGGACTAATGGCTATGATAACATCTCATGGATCATTTTGTTTTGATTAAATTGTGCAAAGAGAATCTGAACTCTGCACAATAAACTTGAGGTCTGAAACCTGAAGATAATTCTAGCTGTAGGTTCCATTTGGGTTGAATCATAGGATAAGTGCTTTTTACTCATGCACACATACCAAAAAAACCCCACAGGAAAAGAAATGGTCAAAGTCATTAGACAGGTAACATATTTGAACTACCCAAACCCTCTTCCAGTCATCTATGTAGAGTAGAGCTATGTGAGGTGCCCGTATGTCATCCTGCCCATTTACCTGCTCAATCAAGGAGTCATCCCAGGATAAGAGACATGAAATGAGTGAGCAGAGGTCAACACAAGACAGAATGGGTGTAGGCAATTCCACATAAATTAAGGAAAGGCTTAACATTTTTTTAAAATAAGTGGAAAAGGCAGTCTCCTTCCAAGCAATTAAAAATAGATAAAAACAGTTTTAGAATAAGGTATTATTTCCTGAGTTCTGCTAATGGAGAAAAGTAATTGCTGCAATGAATATGTGTCTCTGAAACACTGGTGACCAGACTAAGTCTCCGAGGAAAGACAAGGTCTTGACATTCAGGATGCTGAGCTCAACACGCTTTTAAACTGCTTGCATATGACTTTGTGGATTTAAAATGGAAAACCTTTGAGACTTTAAAGACCTCAAGAGTGAATAAATGCCATATTTCTCTAGTGGGAAATAAAGTGAGCAGATGGTTTAAAAGCATAACTTTGGAATCAAATAGCTTGGGTGCAAATCTTAGTTCACTCACCTATTAAAACAATGACCTTGGGCAAGTCACTTGTCCTTTTGAAGAGAGTTCAATTATAAAATAGAGCTGTAAGAAGACATGGTACTATCTCTTAGGGCTGGGAACTATAAAGAGCTCGGTGCTACGATCAACATATTAGAGCTACTGAGTAAGTCACAGCTGTATTAATTGTCTTCTTAGAAAGAGGACATTTCTGTAAATAACAGAAGCCTACCATTAGCAAGGCGGCAGGTTTTTCTTTTCTGTCTTTAGCCTCTGGCCAAGAAATATACATCACTGTTTCACATTATATTCATGGTTTTCATACTGCTTAAAGCAAGTTGTCGCTTAAAGAATCAAGAATGATACACAGTCATCTGTTTAAAATTTTGAAGATGGGACATCAAGGCTGAAGGCTTTTATTAAAATGTCTCTGGATTTGAAATAACATTCTTCTCATTGAATGGTCATAAATTAAGAAATCTAAAGAAAGCCATCTTGCACAGCTGTGAGCATCTAGCTATCACAAAACAAAATTTGACTTTTAAAAACTCCATTGTTACATGGAGCAACTATGAAACTATTAAAATTTGTGATAATTTGGGAAGATTAGACATGAATGCATTGTGCTCCTAACTGGCCTTTCAGTAATTCACTGCTATTTAAAATAATTCTCACATGCATATTACATCAACCACTTTGAAGCATTCATAAAATGATCACGGTCATATTTTGTGAATTGTTATATAAATTTTGGAGCCTAGACATGGCTTCAAAATGGATCAGTGTCAAGACCTCTGAAACCATCAAAGGAAGCTAAAGCTTCTAGGACAAGCCCACATGGTTCGTATCTATGTATATAAGTTTCCATGAAGATGGTCCTTTTGTAAGAAAATGCCTGTAAATAAATATTTGTTACAAAGAGACTTGGAATTTTTTGTAGTGGTAAATGACATTTTTCAAAATGTTCCCTATGGTTTCAGGAAGCACCAATTTTTACTAAGCTCATAAGGAACTGGGATTTCAGTTCTTAATTAATTGAGGAATATTTTAAATAAAGCAACTAGTATTTCATTTTTTAATCAGAGTAAGGGAGGGTAGGACTATCATGAATTAAGGAATTTCATACAGATATGGACCAGCTGTTCCTTATCTCCACTGGGAGGAAAAAATTAAATGAGGAAAGAAAGCCCACCAGTGCACAGCAGGACATTTTTAGATGGTGAGAATGACTGAGGAAGGTTATGGAGCTTCTGCGCTTTGAGGTCTTTCAAGGGACGACCCATATCTACCCGGGGTGAACAGGTCCTTCTGGGCCAGACACCATAGCAAAGCCCCAATTAATCTAAATATTCTATTTTTGACAGATATACTCTTGGGATTTTTATGACAGCTGAAATGTATAGTTGAGGAATGCACCTTTGATTGTTAAGCACTGAAATATCTGCCCCAATTAGCCTGACCCAGGGTGTGGACTTTGGTCTCAAAGTGGTTGAACCCTAAAAATACTGTCGTTGTCTCTAAAAAAAAAACAACCAGAACTGGAGACAGCTCTTTCATAGCATAATTAGTGTGAAAGCAGCTTTCACAGATTTCATGGCACAACCTTCAATGAACCTGAGAAGGAAGACGTCATCACACCCAGCAACTGGGAAGGTTTCTGCCTTCCTTCCTACTTACTAGTTTAAAAAAAAAAATCCTAAAACTAAGACACACTTAGAGCTCAAAAGTTGCAGTACTTAAGAGGATTTATTTAAATCTCCAAAATAACAGCTTGAAAACAAATCCTGTTAAATGCTCCATTTCTCTATTCTTGTCAGAATTTTGTACTTGGTCCTTTCCTTTTTATTAAAGTCTGTAACCGTTCATTATGTTGCAAAATCATGTGCACGGTAGTCAGCAACCACCTGTAACTACCAGCATTTCCAAAAGCATTTAGAAAGCAAAGCCTCCATGCCAACAGGGTAAAGCTGCATTATGAAGAGATGCATCAGAGAAAAGAAACTGAGAGTGTTTTTTTAATGCTATGAACATACTTTCTTCTCTCCTGATCATTTACTCCATTAGCATCACCTGCAAGAATCATTTGCTCTATAAGCAAGTGCCCAAACTAAGTATTAAGCAGAATATACATGGCAAAATCCAATGGGTTTTCCTCATCTCAGAAACTGGCAAGGGTGGTCAGCCAGGTCTTATTTGGAAGAAGACTTAAGGAATCAGAAAAGCCCAAAAACACTTAAGCTGACACCAACTGCTAAAGCTTAGATTCCTAAAGTATCCCAAATAGAGGCATCCCTCAGACTCCAAGCGAGTACCTGTGTGGACACTGATGGGATAAAGGAGGGTGAAGGACACTCTGACAGGAGACTGACAGTCTGTTGGGGGAAAACTAGTTATCCTAAGAAGAGAGACAGTGGCCCAACATTTGACATGGAGACAGTTGTCATGTCCTAATATTGCTTCTCATAAGATTAAGTCACCAGGAAGAGTCAAGGCACTAGTGATCAGAAAGGAACAAAGCAAGAGAGAGTAGAAGAGACTATTTTACCGCTTCCGTGTGAAGACCCCCGGAGCAGGAATTACACCACAGCAAGCGATGACACCGTGGATACTAGATACTTAGGAGCCTCATGACCTTTGCTGACAGCAACAGAGCAGAAAGAGCCACATGAGTTACAAAGACATCTGCTGCATCAAAGAACTTGCTTAGATAACCCAGGGAACTTTAACTGATAGGAAGGGTTTTGGGGAGCTAGGGTTCATTGATTTCACTGATGGTGCTAAACCAGAGGATATTGTTTTCCACCATGATTGTGACCCTGTTGCTGTTGCACACAGGCTCTCAGAAGAAAGCAAACAGAGTTGGTACATTGAACACTTTGAACTCTGCAAGGCTGTGTCTCTGCTGCTTCCTGTTTTCTCAGAGCTGGTTCTTTCTGACATGCTTCCTTTCAACATTCTCCCTGTGCACTCCTGGCATGACCACTAGAGCCTCCCTCCTGCTGGTGTCCCTCATGAAGCGTGTGCTCAGCAACCTGGATGGATGATTCAAGCTCAGCTAGCTCCAGCAGGTTCCAAAGGTCCAGCGGAAACTCACGGAATCCTGCTAGGTCAAACAGCAGCATGGCTATGAGCAATATTCTGATCCCTCTCTTCCTGTCATCCTGCCCTAGTTCTCTTTCTCCTTAGTTTAGGAAGCCTTTTCATATAGAGGAGTCCAACAAGAGAGAAGCCATTCTTTTTTAACCATTCTACCAAATGTAAAAGCCTCTCTCTGTCCTCCCCTCACTTGATTAGGTATATGGAAGGAGGGTGATGTCCTGAGACAGTTACTATCTACTAGCTCACTACTTACCTGATTATTTCTCCTTCACTTCCCTGTAAAAATGAAGAGGATAACAGCAGGAATAATCCTGCCACCTCTGAAAAAGGTTCTGCAAGGATTTGGAGAGGCTATATTTAGAATAGGAGGCTTACTGTCCTCATTCAGCTGGGGGGGGGGGTCCCTGAAAATTTGAGACAAAAAGAATTTAATTCAACATCCTGTGACACCCAGTAAATACATTAGTACAGGAATGCATTAATGCACAGGGACACAAAATATGTTGCTATTCTCAGTCTTCCTCAAGACAACATCACTACCCAACTGGTCATCTTTCCATTGCTGGGACAAAATGCCTGATGTAGACCACTTAAAGAAGAAAGTTTGTTTTGTCTAATGGTTCCAGAAGCTTCAGTCCATGGTCTGCAGTCCAAGACAGAGACACAATGACAGAGGGATGGCAGCAGAAAGCTGCTTACCTCATGGCGACCATGAAGCACAGAGCAGGAAGAGCCAGAGAGAGAGGAAGGGACGACGAACAAATAGACACCTTTGCAGGTTACTCATCTTCTGACCCACTTCCTCCAAACGGGCTCTACCACACAACAGCATATTTACCTATGAACCCTTTAATGAACTAATCCATTAATTAACACATAATTGATGCATCCCTATTACAAAAATGTTCTGTTAGTCTCACCTCCAAACATGTGACCCCTTTAGTGGACATTTTTGATCATATCATAACAGCTACCATTCTGTTGGTATAAAATAGAGTATTATTTTTATCCCTTCTACAGACAATGAAAACAAAGTTGAGGAAGGTTAAGCACTTTGCTCAGATCACATAGTTATGCATAGTTATTTAGAATTAATCGCATTTGTTAGAAGACAAAATTGTAACCTAGTTCTCTCTTGAACACAACTTTGTGATTTGACTTCCTACTTGACATAATTTCACTAACATCTCATATTTTCCATATAAAGTTACCTCTCATCTGATTAAGTAAATATTAATATTTTGACATGCCTGAATATTTTACATTGCTAAGAACTGAGATTCATAGTGTTAGCATCTCAAATAGATGTTATTTGGACACTGAGCTAAATATATTGCTAAATTCTCTGTACCAAAGAGATTGATCATTTGTAAGTTAACTCTCCATATTCTTAATTTTCTGATTTAGTAAAAATGAGAACCCATTCCCTTATTATGCAAAGAGGGGTGGGAGTCAGTAAGTATGCTAGTTCTTATGTAAATATCTATATCTTGAGATTGGCTTATATTGTACAACCCTCCAGTAAACAGGCCAATTATAGGCCAATTAGGTAATAGAGGAAAGTCCTTAGAAAAACTACATCTAGCCTATCTGGCTTTGTAGGAAAACATTCTTCAGGGGGAAAAAAATCCATCTCACCTAGGCTAACCCTAAAGAAATTACAATTCCATTTATTCATTGTAAAATGCTCAAGACTACACATCACCCTAAATATTGATAAATGATAGTATTCTCTGTACAAATATTTCTGAATAATGGTACATAGATTTGATTATCATTTTATGGGTTAGCCAACTTTTAATTCTGTCTGGAGTGTACTCTAACTAAATGTCAAATATCTACTAGAGGCAACCAGCAAAAGTCCTATCTTCATCAGCAAAAGCTTTCAGCTAGGGGTTAAGGCTTTAAGGATTATATAGTCAAAGGTGCTGAATTGTTGCCTTTTCATGCCAAAATGAAGATAAAATTCCCTGAGTTTATATAACCTGAGAAATTCAGGTATCAGTAGAAAATATAAAGAAGACTGACTCTTCTTTAAATGGACACTTTGAGAGTACTCAAGGATGCAAATAAAGTTATTCTTAATGCAGTGGAGTGAATACAATTTACTTAAGTGGATAGGATCTGAGATCTATAAGGATTGCCAATAACCTAATTGAAAGAGTTAGCAGATCTAAATTGGATCAATCATTTCAAAGCAAAGAAAAAAAGAGCCAGAGAAGAAATTCACAATGGGTACTTATCAAACATGGCTGGGGGACAGAATATCATGTTAGGGCAATATGCAGATAGATTTTGATAGGCCTATATATTGACAGCCCTATCATAATCATAAGGTTATAAAATGAAACATCTGAATTATATAAATTTCCTTGTTCTGATTCTATGCTCATCCAGTAATATTCTAATACTCTAACTTTTTATGAAGCTTTCCTATAGGAAGAGACTTCATTTGTCTAACAAGCTGTTATGGCTTGTGTCTAATGTACCCCCGAAGCCACATGGTGGGGCTTTTGGGAGTCGCTGGATCATGGGTGTGTGATACTATGATTAGGGGTATATGATAACTAAGTTGGTTTAGCGTAGTTCTAGCTGTGAATAACAGACAATACACCCTGGGTATAAATGGTACCACCCAAAAGGCTTGAGCCTGGATGGGATAAAAGGGAAAGGGAGGTTTGGTGCTGCTGCTGCTTTGCTATTTTGTTGCCTTCACTTCCTCCTTCCTGTTGTGCCATGGACTGTTTCTCCTCTGCGATGCTCTTCTGCTATGCCACCCTGCCTTGGAGCCCACTGACTATGTACTGAAACATCTACAAACTGTGAGCCAAAATAAAACTTTACTACTTTAACTTATGGGTGTCAGGTATTTTTTCTCAGCAACAAGGTAAGTAACTAAGACACAAAGGTTGCATATTTTTTGCATATTTTTATAAATTAATAAACTTTCTAGTTTTATATATAAATTTGACAACTGTAATCGAAGGATAACTTATTAAAAGAACAAACTGTTAGAAGACCAGAGAGGCAGAAAATAATACAGCTCGAGATTAGAAAACAGATACTGAGATGGTCTTCAGGTTGGGGAACACTGGCGAGGGACCACAGCAAGGACACTTGACTTCCACACAGCTCTTCTGCTTTTGTGTCATATGCTGAAAATCTATGTCTTGCAAGAGAAATATAACTGGCCAAGATTATGGTTTACATCTCAAATGCTTCCCCCCAAATTCTGGTATGTTCAGAGATGCAGCTTTTGGAAGTTAATTATATTGTGAGAGCATTAACCTCCCCAGTGGATTAATATGAGTTCATGATGGAACATGCTGTTAAAAGGTGGGGTCTTGGGGCTAGGGCACAGGTCACTGGGTATAACCTAGACAGGTATGTTCTTGTCCCTGGTGTCTCTCTCTCTCTACCTTTTTCCCTTGTTCTCTGTCTTCTGGCTGGCATGAAATGAAGTTTTACTCTACCATATCATTTCTGCTTTGGAGCCAGCCACTCATGGACTGAAATCATTTAAACTATGAGCCAAAATCAACTTTTTCTTATTTAAATTGTATATGTCACAGATTTTGTCTGCTATGAAAAGCTGACTAATACACTAAGCTTAGTCATCTAACTGACCCTGTCAATAATAGAGCAAGTGAAATGAGGGATGGGGCAGGCAGTGCCTCTTCATCTCGAGCAATAGAATAGCAGGGGCTGGAATTCGCTTACCACCAAGACAACACACAATATAAGAGAATGCCCTGCTCCAAAAAGAGAGGGGCTGGTAAAAAGGTAGAAGAGATGGGAGAGACGTTGGATAGCTAAAAGCACATAGCTATCACAAGTTCCCATAGAGTTTATTTTCGGGGGGGGACACAGCAGGTTTAAGTACAGACACATTTGAAACACAGAAAAAAATTAAATTTTTAGACTTGTAAGGGTGAAGGTCAGAGTATGAACCAAGGTGAGTTTGTGAAAAAGAATGCCACTTTATGAGTTTGGGGTGAATAAGCTTCATAGGTTATACAGTCTATGATCATCTCAACCTCCTTCATTGATTGCTGCTATTCTATTATGCTGCCTGTCAAAAAAGATTGACCTAATAATTTCCAAACTTGGTTCATAACAAGAATCACAGAATCACCTAAGAAAGTTAAAAAGCATCCAGTACCGCCAAAAAAAAAAAAAAAGTTAAAAAGCAATGCAACTTGTAATTGACATGAAGTTAAGGTACACACATGGAAGAAAATGGTAGCTATCAAACCGAAATCACTGCAATAGAAAACAGAAAAGCAGAGGAAATTAACAAAATTGAGACAGAAAGCAAATATTAGTAAAGGGGAATAATGCTCCAGTCCTACAAACATGAAAACTACCTTTCTTTTTAGTAGTGGGAATTGAACTCATGACCTCCTGCTTGCCAGGCAGGCACTGTGCAGCTGAGCCATATACCTAACCCCAGGCATGAAAACTATCTTAAATGCCAATCCCTTTTAGGTTTACATAGAGTTGCAAGAACTACCATTTGCATCCTAACACCCAAAACAAGGCATATCAGATAAACTGCAAAATCACAACATTAAAAATGCATCAAAATACTAAAGAATCCCAAATAAGCTGAACACCAGAAACTGAGGTGCTGTATCACGCATGTAGCAAAGGAAAGGCTTCTGGATGCTCTCATCTCAGGTAGAAACGTGAAGGATAAAGACTCCTAGTTGGGATGATTAGGAAACAAGCTAATAAAAGCAATTATATTTTTATATCCTAGCCGCAAACAATTGGAAAACGAAGCAAGTTTCCCTTTGAAATAGTACCAAATATATAGAATATTCAGGGATACATTTGATAAAAAAGTGTTAGATCTCCGTACTGAAAACTCAAATAATTTCTGAGGAATATTAAAGAACTCTTAAGCAGAGACATATAAACTGCATTTACAGATTTGAAGAATTAATCACTTTCAAATGCTAATTTACCCAAATTGTTGTATAGATTCACCAGTGTAATAGAAACCCAGAAAAACTTTGTAAAAATTTATATACATATACTAAACTTTATATGACAATATAAAGGACTTAGACCCCAACAACCTCAAAAATATTATTAAACATTATTTTAATATTACTATTAACATGAATTAATATAATATCAATAGTATTAGATAAATAACAATACTTGGCTTCAAGGTGTTAATATAGATCCACAGAAATTAAGTGACACACATGTTATTCATATAAGGATAAATAAAAATAAATTTATAAAACAATATATGGAAGGTTGAATATGTCAAGAGATATTTTTATCAATGTCCTAAGATAATCCTAGAGGAAAAGGGAAGTATTTTCAACAAATGAAAGTAAAACAACTGGATATCCGTCTGGAAATATAAGTTCACTGACACTTATTTCGTCCAATACACAAACATTAATTTGAGATAGATTACAAAGCTAAATGCGTAACACTTGCACAATATAATATAAAAGACTATCCTCACCAAAGTGCTGACTATAAAAGTATATGTTGATAAAATAAACATTAGTATTAAAGACTGACAAAACACTTAAAATGCAGATAACAAATTGCAAGAAACTATTGCAATACATACATCTGACAAAGAATTTGCGTAGAATGCAAAAAGAACAATGAGAATCAACAATGAAAAGGCAACCTTATCTTTAAATAGGCAAAAGATGTGAGTAGACAATTTATACAAAATATATAAATGGGCAATCAGTACATAAAAGTAGCTCCTTTTCTAGATATTACCAAGAGAAATAAAAACATATACCAACAAAAATACTTGCGCAAGGTTCATTAACAGCTTTACTTACAATACACCAAATGGAAACAATGCAAACATTCATCTATAGGGGAATGGACTAAAAGCAAAACAAAATTTTCAAACAACAAAGTTGTAGAGGGCTGGGCTGCAGTTCAGTGCAAAGCACTTGCCTAGAATATACAAGGCCCTGGGTTCCATCCACAGCATTATCAAAAAAGAACAAAACAAACCACACATAAATAAATGCACAGATATAAACTACTATAAAATATACATATAATATGCCACTATTTAGCAATAACAAAAAGATAGGTTACTGACATAAGTAACAAATAGATCAATTTAGATTTTGAGACTTATGTACTTTACTATTCTAGAAATAGGCACAATGAATCTAGATGTTAGAATCAAAGCAGTGATTACCTGTGGAGTTGGAGATTGCCTAAAACGGAGGACAAAAGAACTCCAGAATGAGGAAATATTTCATATTGTAAGTGAGCTGTAACTGCAGTGTTCACATCCACCTACACTGTACATGGGTTATGTATGTAATACATATATAACATATTGCATAGAATAAATACGATATATAATGAGTAATGAATTTGATTTCTAAAAGAATACACTGAATAAAGTTTCCATGGATACTCATATATGTATGTGTACACACAAACCTCGGGGGAAGGCACAAAGAGAGAAACTATGAAGAAAGTAAAAAATACAGTGCTAACGTGTGAAAGTGTCCCCCCAAATATTCACACCAAACTTTAATCCTCATCATGGTAGAATTAAGAAGTGGAATCTTTGGCAGAGTGATGAACCCATGAGGATGCTGCTCTTGTGCCTTACAAAAGGGCTGGTAGAGCGAGCTTGCTCGGGCCTCCTCTCAAAGTCAGGGCAACAAGGTGTCATTGTCGAAGTACAGTGCAGTCCTCACTGGAGGCCAACCCTACTGGAGCTTTGGTCTTAGACTTCCCCACTTTCAGAATGTGAGAAACAAGACTTTATTATTTATAAATTATTCAGTCTGATTTTTTTCATAGACTCACAAACAGACTAAGATGTGGCAATAGCAAGTCAGGAAAACTCAAGGAAGTTCTGCTCTATGGAAAGTGTGAAAAGTAGTGCAGAAACGGAATACAAAGTAAGGATTTTCACAAAGTCTGGAGATGTTTTAGCATGTCTGTACCACAGGAATGACGCAGAAAAGAAAGAATATATGCAGATGCAGAAAAAGGGCACACACACAGCAGTGCTGTCTCTAAGGTAAAAGAGGGAAATCTAGCACATAAGTGGAGGACCCTTCAAAGGAGCCCTTGAAGAACCATCCTCATTTTTTAAACCCCTCAAATTCAAAGAGATGGGGGTACTAAAACATTTATTGCATGTATGTGGGTGAAAAGCATAACTTTTGTTTGCGGCTGTTCCTTTTGCTTTTCTTTGAAAGCACAGGTTACACTCTATGGATGATTTCACAACTTGTACTTCTTCAAGCATGCAAAGAAACCAAACTTCGTAACTAAAGACAGATGATGAATACAGGTGAAGGGGTTATCACAAAAGGTTTCAGCAACTGACCACTTTAATAGCTATTCTCAAGAGACAAGTGCAGCAAAAAGTGGAAATGTATAAAGCTTCTCACTCTGATCCAGCCTGAAGAGCAGAATTAAGGTTACAGAAGAATAACCGTTAATAATCCTTTCCTCATTTTGAACTGATTGAAAGCTCCAACTCTTACATAAATGCTACAAATATCCTAAATGGCCTGTGATTTCCCTAAGCCTCACTGGTTTAGAATTAATATCACTAAAGCCCCATTCTCACTACATAAGGAACCATCTCTCACACACACAGAAAGCCTGTGTTCAACATTGACAAATACCCACAGCTTGAGATTAATAGTCAGGAATTAAGAGGGCAGGAACCTTCGATAAAAGCCACACGTGAAGGCCAAAGTGGATTTTTAATATTGGGGACAACAAGCATTAACTAATTTTTTCTACTGGAGTGCACTGTCCTTTAGTCTCTATTTTTGCTCCTAATTGTTCCTGCAGGTAGTAGGTTAACATGGAACGTACTTAGAGAAGGAAGCAATTGAATATGGCATAGACACGGAAAGAAAGGGCTCGATAAAAGAGCAGCATGTGCTCTAATCTGGCCTTTTACAACATCCACTATCAAAGAGCTTTGAGGGTTTAAGGGGATTAGATACCATAACCCATCTGTCAGGTCATTATGGAAGGAAACACTCCTGCTGTTTTCAAGGGAAGATGCCCTACTGTATATTATTATCATTAAGCATTTACAGAGAACTGTGGGCTTGCAAAGCACTTTCAAAGCATTTGTATTTGTTGTTCCTCACAAAACACTGTCAACTGTAAGGACAGCCCACAAGTGAAGAAACTGAGATACTGGAAGGTGGTGGCAGATGTCTCAGACACACAGGATGTAGCAGGAGCTTGAAAAAGAGGGAAAAGGGGGATATTTCTCTAAACCTATGCAAAATATGTAGGGGGAGGGGTGTGTGAGAGAGAGAGAGACAGAGAGGCAAAGAGAAAGAGGGAGAGGGAGGGAGGGAGAAGGAGGGAGAGAGAGAAAGACTTTTAAGGCCAACACCAATTTTCTTGTATGTTCCTGCAATCTACTACATTATTCCGTAACAATATGTATGGGTTATTCTCTGTAGATACAGGATATATCTTAACAACCATTGTACATCATGACTGACACTGTTCCATGTGGGAGGAGAAGCAGGATGCATTCAAGCATGAGCAGGTGTAAGGATGAACTGATATATCGTAGTTATCACTTACAGAACTGGAGATCCCAAATCTAAACATAATGGGGCAAAAATAAAATGCTATGCGACTATTCATCCATAGTAATTTGCTAGGAATAACTTGCCTAGCCAGTAAATTCTATGCATACAATTTAGTATACAAGGTTGTCTTGGTTACTTTTTCTCGTTGCTGAGACAAAATACCCAACACCCAAAATGAAGGAAGGACAGGTTTATTTAGCTTACAGTTTGTGGAGGTTTCAGTCCATACTTGGCTGGTTCTGAGGCAGAGTGGCACATGGCAGAAGGCAAACATTCATGGCAGCAAACACCCAGCAAAAGGGAGGAATCTCAGGCAAGCAGCCTTTTTCTCTCCCTTACATTGTAAACAGCCTACCCCCACCCAGGGGGCATGTAGCTCTCACACAATCTCCATGCCCTCCTCCTCCACAGGCTCAGGATGTGTACAAAGTAAGCACCTTGGCTTCCTGCTGAGTCACTCAGCCAAACCTCTAAACTCCCCAAGTTGACACAATGTATAAACCATAACAAAGGCAAAATATAAAGATGCCCACTAGAAAATAGCAGAAGTATACTGTGGGCTTCCTGAGAGGAGTTTGAACACTTCACCGTAACCTGTAGACAGTTACTGGATGGCATTTCTTTTTCCAAGATTTTTCCCTTCTATTTGAACAGAATTATGGTAGTCATTTTATGAGTTTTACCACTGAAGTGATTACATCTTTCTTTTGAAGGGAAATTAATCTCCATTAAAACAAGGAACAAATAATTTTAATATATTTAGATATGAAGAGGAAAAATTGCATGCCTCCGTGGTGCAAAATAAAATATGCTGATAAAATAGGATGACTTAATGAAAAAGCTGTTATACATCTTTCAAAACTGTGGTGCCTTCCCCTCCTTAAAGAAAAACAAATTTCTGTAGTATTCTTTAATCATGAGTTGGTAGGACAAATGGACTAGGGGGTGAGATATTCCAGAAGACAGTGACACATTTAAAGGCATAGGGGCAAAGAAGATACTGGGGGGAACCTAATAGTAGCTGGTTGTAGCTCATAGTTACCAATGGTTAAACAGACTCAGAACTAGGTGGTAAAGAGATTTTTCTCCTAAGAAGACAAAGGTAAACCACTTCGTGCCATGGTTCCCAAATCTGGTTAATCAACCAACTTTGTACATATTCCAGGAGATTGTAATTCAGGCATGGTATAGTTTTTCAAACCTATTTAACTATAATTACCCGTAACTGGATAGAAGTTACTGGCTACTTTCACTGTGTTGTGCAGTTTCTCCCTGTATCTCATACCAGCTCCTGTCACTCTACTTGAAGTACTGCTTACCTCTCACCTACAGGATTGCAACAGCCTTCTAACTTGCTTTCCCATTGCTGCTATAACAGTTTCTAAAATGCATGTCTTGCCCTTGTTGCCCTGCTTTAAAACCCTTGATGATTCCACATCCCCTAACAAAGAACATGAGAATTAGGTTAGCAGGATCAAATGCTAAGATTTCTCCCTTTGGCCTCATCTCTTGTCATTTCCCTCTTCACTCTACTCCAGCTGTAAGGAAACACTTGCACCTTTCATTACCTCTGGGGTTTTGCAAATGATGTGCTCTATGCTTGATGGCCTCCTCATTGTTGATTTTTCCCCCTTGCTTTTGACTTTTCTGTAATTCACATTAAAGGACCAGTTTAAATGCCCTCACCTATCAACTCTTCTCCATTCCACTGATTAGTTATTCCCCTTACCAGACTTTTGTCTCACCTTGAGCATATCTTCCCTCTCCCACTCATCACATCGAATTATAAAGGCTTATAAGTTCATCTCTTAATAGACCACAAGGGCCAATAGAACAAGAAGTATTTCTTGTCTGTCTGAGGTTTTGTCATTACATTGAGTCCAATATTTCTGAATCATTTAATAAGTGATTCAAATGAGAAGTAATGACAGCCTAAACCAAGAGTGTTTTTGAAGGCTATTGCAGAGATAGAACTTCGTGACTTAACCATTAATGCAACTGGTAAAGCTAAGAGAGCTGTCAAGGACAAGGTCAAGTGTAGGTGATGGTAAGGATGACCTCAGCAAAAGAATTTGGAAAGCTAGGAAGAAAAAGAGTTTAAAAGGAGACTCATGGAAAATCCCATCAGAGACTTGTGGAGGAAAAGGAAAAAGAGGTCTGTGTTCTAGATACGGACTCATGGGACATACGAACCAACTCTTTCATCCCACTATGTAGGCTGAGAGATCTGGTTCTGTTTGAGCTCTTCCTATGGTTCTCTTCCTTTGGCACTCGGGCTATTGAGATGCAGTGTGGGTAGCTATTAGTCATTGTATGACTACATAAGAATCAATAGCTGTGCAACCAGTTTATTGAAAGGGCTGAAAGTAATGAGTACAAACAGGAAACAGCTGTATTTTCCTCCTACCACAGCCTTTCACTACGTCAGATTCCTCACCCCTACACCTTCGTATTTCAGGCAGCTCTCATAGTTTTCCAGTCATCTTCAATAACAGAAAAATCAGTCACAATTCAGTAATTATTAATCACTTCCAGGTCGTAAAAGGTTCTGTTAAATTCAAAACTTTAATCTCACATCATTCAAAGCTTTCTTCCTCCTCCAGTGCATGAACTCAGCCCCATGTGATTCCAAGACCCTTTGTGGACATTTGAGAGCCCCTTACTTCCTTTTTTTTTTTTTTTTTTTTTTTTTTTTTTTTTTTTTTTTTTTTTTTTTTTTTTTTTTTTTTTTTTTTTTTTTTTTTTTTTTTTTTTTTTTTTTTTTTTTTTTTTTTTTTTTTCCGGTACCGGGGATTGAACTCAGGACCTTGCGCTTGCCAGGCAAACGCTTATGCCACTGAGCTATACCCCCGGCCCCTGCCCCTTACTTCCTTAATGTGGACACTTTGGGCAAGCCACAATACCCGCAACATCACTGTCCTCTTCCCTCTCTTCTCTTCCTTTCTTCTCTTCTCTTCTCTTCTCTTTCTTCTCTTCTCTCCCACCTCCCTCCTCATCTTCCTCCTCTCTCTCTCTCTGTTGCACACACACACACACACACACACACACACACACAACTCCCATTAAACAACTCAGTCCTAGTTATTCTCAGCATTTGCTCCATGGGAAATATGCATCTGTGTGACATGAAATGATGGAAATGATGGAAGCACAAGCTGGTTTTAATGCAGTCCCTTCTCCTGACATAAGTAGCTACACAAATACCACAAAATATTGATGTGTTCCCCAGCACTCAATAATGAATGTGCTTTTCTTTGTCTCTGAGAGATCAGACTTGTTAGAACAAAAATGAAAAAGAGAGAAAAGAAACATCCAATGCTCCATTTTGAGATTGAAAGTATATTTATGAAATTGGCAGCAGAGACAAAAGTGTAAAAGTTAAATATTTTACTTGCAAGGATGGGATTATTTTGCAGAAAGAAAGGTTTTTATTTTTAATTCAAAAGCATAGTTTGAAGAATTGGACAAAGAATAAAAAGGCAAAGCACTGAAGTAACCCAGGGCATAAAGTTTATGCCATAAACACTAGTTAGAAAAACCAAAAGAGAGCCAGATTACTGCACTCCTCAGGAGATAAAGATTTGGAGAGCTGGAAGGGAAAAATATAATCATGGATGAGAGTGTGACTAGGGTGAGAAGATACTAAGGTGCTGGATGGGGAGAAGAACCTGCAGGAAAAATATAGTGCACCTAGATAACTTTGCCAGCCTTTAAAACCCAAATGTCATCAAAAAGCAACAAAGAGCCACAGGAAACCATCTCATTGTCCCAAGTCCATTCTGAGGGCACCCAATGGACCACTGCACATGATTTATGTTAAAAATAACATAAATTGTGTTCTCCATCCCCACCCAGGAAGAACTTGCTATCTACCAAAGTCTACTGATCCCCTGACGATCACACCAATATGTTCAGCTCAACCAAATCACCCTTTGTGGGCAATCCTCCCATTCCTTTGACCATTTAACAGCTCCGAACGCTGAAAGGTCTTGAACGCAGTCCCATGGAGTCTTAGTATGGTAACTGCACCATGGGAGGAGATGTTTCCACACCTGAGCTGCACAGAGTACACTGCTCTCATTCAATGTCCTTAACAGCCTCTATGCCTATGGCTAATTGGAGTTCTATATTCCTGATTAACTGTACGTCAATTTCTCTTTCCCTACCAGGAAAGTTTTCTGCCATGATGTCTGTGAACAGATTTTTATATGAACTGTGCTATCTCCTGCTTTTTCATTGACTCTAATCAATCTTAAATTCTTCCTCTTTACCTTATCTAGCAGCTGCTGGACTGATTTTTCATGGTCCCATGATATTTTTAAGGAATCTTTTCATGATTGATACCTGCAAGCCTGTCTTCTGTAACTGAGATCCTGCCCACACCTTGGCTTAATCTGCTGTGGATACTTTAAATGGAATTTTTATTGTCCTGGACATCTGTTTGAACCTGCCTTATGGGTTCCATTTTTTCCTATGTTGAGCATTCACGGCTTTCATCACTTTCTTCGGCTCCTCTATTTTTTTTTTCTTTATCTGCTCTAGAGTCGTTAAGCATGGTTTTCATTATAGACACCATCTCTGCAGTTATCTGAGAAGTTATTTCTGATTTGATTTTTTTCTAAAGCCTTATTCAACTGCTTTGTTGTTACTTCAGAGAGGCCAGGTGTGTGGCTTTCAGACTGTCCCACCACACTGCATCCTGGGTTTGCCTCTAGTGAATGGATGTCTGGAGTTGCATCTTCTTTAAGAGTCATCTCACTTTCTTGTCTTCTTTAGTTTAATTCCTGGAGTGATGCTTGTCAACTGCTTATGATGGGTTCTTTATTGTTAGTATTTAGAACCATTAGGAAATGACTACTTTCCCACAGTATCTTCCATGTGTAAATAGTTTTGGAGTTTTGAGTCTGTTGCAAGATCCTATGTCTTCAATTTGTTGGGGATGAGAAGTTTCTCCCTGTTTGGCCTAGGCCCTGATTCAATATGCTACAGTTTTTTCTATGATCCTTAGTCAACCTCAGTCTAGGAATACAAGGAAGAAGAGATGTTTAGAATGATTACATCAATTTTAGCTACCATAGTACCATCAGCAATAACATCAATCACAGCCTAGAAAATGACCAACTAAGGTAACCATTAATTTGCCACCTCTAATCATATGAACTAGATTTGTAGTTATGTAACAAAATCTAAAATAGACTAGAAAATTATGTGCAATATATAAGTTCTTAATGTGTCAATTTTACCCTCAGGGGTTAAAATTTAAAGGAGGTTAGGGAAAAACTACAGAGATAATAGAAGAGGAAGAGATTAAAAATGAGGCTGGAGGACAAAGAGAGATCATGATAACTTTGGGAAACTGGTGCAGAAGACTGGAGAGAAAGAGAAAAGGAAGAAATAAAAACAACAGAACAGAACAACTACCAAAAAGAGGCTAAAAACCATGTTCACAGTCATATAAAAACTAGATCAAACAATGAAGGAAAAGAAAACCACTACCACCACAAAAACAAAAAGAAGAGAGAGTCCACTTCCAGGTTTGTCTCTGCTATCACTGGTGGACAACATGAGGAGACAGAGTCCAGATCTGTTTTCACTTAACCCAGCAAGCCAGCAGCAGCTTTTTCACAGGGTAGTGGATAATCTCAGTGAGCTTGCACCTTCTGAGCAAGACCAGATTCACTTGGCCTGCAGCTGTCAGCACACCTTACATAGGCCTGAGCCCAGCTGGGAGCCACTGGATACTGAGTCCTGAGCTACTCTGCGTCCTGAGCTCAGTCAGCCCCTCTCCAAGATGGCTCATGGCCAATCACTCTCTCAAATGAAACCACTGAGCCCTCAGCACTCACCTCCAGCTAGTGCAGTTCTTCACATCCACTGCTTCCCTCCACTGCTGTCTCTCTCTGTGGAGGCCTCTGGGGTCGCCAGCAGTCACTGTTTCTGCAGGTTTAAAATTGCACCTCTCATGCAGTAAATCTCGTCTCAGGGAAAAGGTTCCACCAGCTACCTCCTTCCTGTTTGTTGAAGTTTCTCCCTTCACTCTCTCTGTGGGTTTCAATTCATGCCTCAGATCCTTCCTGGGCCAAGGGGACCCACTTCCCTCTTTTCTTCCTCACATTGCTATATTCCAATGTCTGAATGGCAACACTTAGAAAGGATCTTCCTCTGCTGCTTACCACTCTGCCACCTTGGTGCCTCCTTTTTAGTTCCTGTGCCAAAACTCCACTACATAGTTTCTCTTAGAATAGTCTAAAGAAATTTTAAAATAACTACCCAGGCTTGCCAAGAAGAAAACCACAACAAAACAACAAAAATAAAATGTGATAATTTGGAGAATACAGACTGATCCAAGGTTAAGCTTCCAATATACTCACTACAAGCTATTCAACTACCTAAACCTCTTTCTTAACTTGAACAGAGGCAGAATGGACTTTCCAGGGCAACTAGGCTTCAAAAGAGTTGCTTCTTTGGTTTTATACATGAAGAACAGTATAACCAGAATATTTTACTCTCTTCTAAAAACTAAGTTGTGTCAAATAAATTTCCTGACATCTAAAAAAAAAAAAAACCAAGAGGAAGACTACTTAGAGGAAGTATGGCAAAGAGGAATCCCAAAGTCAGATTACCACTAGCATTTTGAGATGCTGTACACTGAATTTGATAATATTGTTTTCAAAATTATGTAACAGTCATGCATTGCACAATGTTTCTGTTTACAACAAACCACATATGATATTAGCTGCGGCATATAGCCTAGGTGTGTGGCAGGCTACACCCTCTAGATTTGTGCAAGTACTCTCTGTGATGTTTGAACAAATACTAAATCACTCAACGACACAATTCTCAAGACATACCCCCATCACTGACACATGCCTGTATTTAAAATTTACCAGCCCATAGAAAGCATGCATAGCATGTTTTCCTAAATATTCATTTAGCCTCAGAGAAGTTTTCCAGGTCTTTTGAAAGGTATTTATCTCGAACGTTTTAGGGCTCACTGTGGCTTACCTATACAATTCAAAGCAGCATTTCTTCTTTCCATTGCTTTCCTTGTTCATAGACTAAACCATGAGTGAGAATCCTTCAACAGTCAGTTGCCTTCTTACTGTCCTTGGAGGGGTGACTAGTGTTTATATTTTCCATTCGTGCCTAGAGTCACAAAGGACCTTCGTAGGTTAAAAGATGAGAAATAATTCACAAAAATTGTTTTCTCTGGTTTTCAACGTTTTAATGAACATTTACTGGAAACTACTTTAGTATGCTATGAGCTGAAAGCACAAAAATAAATGAGAAATAATCTTTGCCTGTAGGAAGCTCATAATGTCTTTTATTTAGTGTATTTATATGGTGCTTTCTTTTTTTCCATCTACTTTATCTAGATAAATGGTGGTGTGTGTGTATGTGTGTGTTGAACTTTGCATCTGTACTCTGTGTTGCCATGTTTGAGGGCAAGTCTGACTCTCCCTGCCTTTCTTCATAGAGTATCAGAAGTTTATTTCTTTTTGTGGTCCTCTCCTTTCTCCACTTCGAATTTCCTCATACATTTTCATTTTCCCTTAGTAAATAAAAATATATTTTACTAGATGTGTTAGATTCTTGTGCTCCCTGATCTTAAACCTTACTTTCTACACTTTAAATTTTTCAGTATATTTACTTATATAGCTCTAAAATGACTTTCTCCACTTACATGCCAGTCAACCCTGACATAAAACAAGTTTTTGATCTTCTAAGCTGACAACTCAAATATATATATATATTTCTTTTTTGACTCAAACTAATTCTTATGAAACAAAGTAATAATATAAATACAAAAAGCATGACTGATTATATGTAACCTTCCTTTTTACTTATTGCTTAATATCAAAAGTCTGACTATGGTTTTCATCAACCTTGGCCTGATTTCATTTATGTCCATAGTATGTGGACCAGGAGAATGCACTTTAATATAATAGCAATAAAATGCCCCTACAAATCATCAGGAAATGGACAGATTAAGAGCAAGAAGAAAACTTCTGTAACATCTAGAAATAACATGTCAACTCCACACAATCACCACTGACCAGCACTTTACTTTTTCATGACCCATATAATTACCTCCCTAATATAAAACAAACCAAGTTCTGCAAGTATGTTAGTTACATCCTATTTTATCCAATGCTAATATTCTAAAAATTATCCAGGTTATTGACTACATTCATTCTTACGTGGGGGTTCTTTGTTGTTAGGCCTTAACCTTAGCCTTAGCTCCCATACTAACAATTATGACCAAATGTTTTCTCCTGAATTTTATATCCAAACTCCACATCATGGCCATGAAAGTTGCATGCAAATAGTTCCTTCCTCCCAACCTTGCCCAAATCACCATGATTCTTCACTCACCAGCCACACTAGGTGTCTCTGCTCCTTAAACAGACCATCTGTGCCTGGTCTTTGGAGCTATAGGGAAACAGGCTTCCACTGGCAGAGAAATTTGTATCAGTACTCACCTGAGAGCCTGGCACAGAGTAGGTGCTCAATAAACATCTGTTTTACTAATTGGCTGATTGATTGATTGATTGATTGATGGGTCTGTAAAGTAGATTTCATTCCATTTATATCTTAATTCACTAAGGGAGTTTCCTATGTAAAGGAACTCTAAAATGAGGTATTTTTAACATGTAGAATTATAAAGCCACAGTATTTAAAAGTGACATAATTTACAGTGATAAGGATATATATAAGTGATGTAGGAGTGCTTTTTTTAAAAAAGCAGGTGGCCAACTGAACATATAAGATTTGTTGTACGCTGAGACAATTGTGCAATGTACAGCGTTAGACCCAGGATTTCAGATATTAGTTTTAAAAAGTAGTTTGAAATGGATGAGGACAGCTGATTGCAAGGGCACAAGCCTTCCTGTGCCATTGACATTCCTCACACACGCCCGCCAGCCTTCCCGACACTGAGCTGAAGAAATTACACAAATATTTGTACAGAATTTTTTTAATCCACAAGATTTCTCCTGTAAAGACTTCTAAAAATAAATCTTTTAACAATAAGTAATTTGCATGTATTACGCTCATCTCCTGGAACTTTTCTAAATTTAAAAATCAAAAGAAAAAACTATCTCCTACGAGCACTGAACAATTGTATTTATTTGTAGCCATGACATTTTTTCCTTTTTCCTTTTCCTTCATCCTGGTAACTACTCCCCCAACCTGACAAGTATCTAAAGATCCATAAAACATGAGTTTAATAAGCATAATAAATCATTTGTTACTGGCGTTTTTAAGATTTGGCCTTATCGAGTTTTAACTGATTATGTTTCACAGGTACTCCTGCTGTTATACAGGAGCAATGTAAGTTTAATATTTAGTTACTGCAATCTAAAGACACTACGTGTTACTGAAGCATAAAAACCATGAGTGGAAACAGTGTCCCTAAAATAATAAAGCAAGACTTTAAGCCACAGCAACCAGGAAAATTTCTAATTAAAATTAACGATTTCTCAAAAATCCAGACTGCAGTGGCGAAATAGCCACACTTCCATTGTATTCAAGTGCTGGCTGTTTATACTGAAGAGTTGCCATTACAGTGAGAAGTACTGAAATTGTCTTCAAGAAAATTTCCAGTCATACTTATTGTCTAAAAGTTAGATATCATATGCATTTATTATCTTAAAACAAGGCTAAAATTAAAAATCTGCCATTCATACATTTGAAATCTTGCCATTTTTCTTAACCTCATTAAACCAGACAGGAAAAATATGCCCTGTTGAAAGCCATTTCTGTCAGGAAAAACAATGTCCATTTTTAGAAAGTCATAAACACAGGCCAGGAGTGAAATTATAATGCAAAAACATTTGTGTGTAGAAAACATCTAAAGACAAAATATGACCTCTTTGCACTGCATCATCACTTGGTGGAGCCCTAACTAATCAGTGCCCCTCATCTGCCACGTCTGAGGCAGGTAAAGTAATAGATTCCTAAATACTCTGCGTATGCTATTCTACTGCTTACAGTGGAAAATGGCTCCGGCATGAATTTTTGTAAAGTGTGCTTATGTTGCTCTCTCTTGGTGAAAAAGTAGTACTGTTCAAATTGATTGCCACTGATTTAAAAAAATAAGTCTAAAGGTTTTTCTGTTAAGAGAAATAGTCTGTTTTGATACAGCGTTTTCAGTGCCATTTGCACAAATTAAAGTGCTAATTGCTAACCTTAGAAAAGCTGGAAGCACTGGAAATGATTCTGAGCTTCTAAACTGAAGCGAATTAAAAGCCAGTGGGAGTACACACTCAAATGTTTCATTTATGGTCTACAGGAAATTTCATTTTCGAATAAACCAAGTACAAACACGAGGAGGGCCATTCAGGTGCTAAGTAATTTGGCGTTGAAACCCCGACGCACAAAAAAGAAGGTGAAAACGTGGGTGGAGTCTCCCCAAGTGCTCTATATCCAGTTATGTATTTGCAGAAATGAGTTATGACCCATTAAAGAAGAAAAGGTTAATGGGTAGGCATAAACGGTAGCAGAAGTCCAAACATGTAAAGAAATTCAAAAAACTTTTGAGATAACCAATCTTAACATCAGAACCTGAAGCACAGGGAAGCCAGTGGGTACCAGTTTGCAAGAGGTAACTGTGCACGTTATCTTCCCAACTCCATGTTCAGCGACATAATTGTGACTGATGAAATCTGTTGTAGTGCAAATATTTACACTATAGAAATTAGGAAACATTGTAGGAAAGGAAATCTCTCCTCTGTCTGTCTCTCTGTCTGCCTGTCTGTCTGTCTCTCTGTCTCTCTCCTCTCCCACCTCTCCCGCAGTGGTTCTTGATCATATATCAGTGCAATTCTAGAAATGCCAAAGAACAAGCCAAGGAAGACCACCTTTGCCTTTGACCAGTGGCAGTGGATATACAATTAACAAAGTTTTCCTAACTGCACTGAGCATAAAACTCTAAATAAAGGACTCCTCCAGGGCACTCGTTACATACTGAATATTGTGTAAATGAAAGGTACTACTAAATTCAAGGTAGACCATGAAACTAAATGGTATCTTTCCCCCCTCTTTCATACAGTCATATATCCAACCACATATAGCATATTACTGCCAGGATAGAAAGTATTCACAATTACCATTTTTCTCTCCTCCAAAATCAAGAGTCTTCTCAGAGGGGAATCGCAGTCATGTTCTTAATCACGTCTCTACAGTAGTAAGCAGGGCTGTGTAAGCTCTGGGAAAGGTTTAGCTTATCAAAACACCACACCGAATCAAAGTGAAAGAATGTTTTTGATGCTTTTATATTTCAGTATGAGACTGATGATGTAAATGTTTAATGGTATGAATGCAGACATAAAAGATATAAGTAAATTTTATTTGGTAAAGACTTGAAAATGTTTCATAAGCCAAGTCTCTCAAGTCCTCACTGAGTTACATCTATCTTTAAAAATCAACACTCATGGACATTTTAGAATCTTCCTTTCACTTGAGACATACACCCATCAGTTTGGTGAAACAACCTCCTTTGACTAAGATATAAAAACTTAACTTCTAAGGCATCCTAGTCTTCTGCAGCTCACATATGTCAAAAGTGTGGAAATGAACTTGTAGTGCATGGTCTAGTAGCTTACGTTTCATTAGGCACAGCTCAGTGTGTGGGGCGATATCATGGGAAGGTTTGACTGATTATTATTTCCATCTGCCTTTACCCTCAAGAAAGCATGTAAATATGTCATGCCTCAAGGTGACTATTCTATTGAAGAAAATATAATATTAATTAATGATTACATATAAATAATGAAAAGAGTAATTGAGCAATTGTCGAGCTAAACAGCTTCAACAGTGTCAGTGACAGTGACAGCAAGGCTGAGCCGTTGATAAACATTAAAAGCCATCAAAGGCAAAAACATAGCCTTTTAAACTCATCTTTTCATGTATTTCTTCATAATGAAAACCAACAATAGAATATTTTAGATGAAAAGATGTTAGAGAAAATATAATCACTCAACAGCAAGAGTTGTCTGTTCATCACTTAAACCTCAGAATGAGAAGATAGCTGATGATATAAGATCATTTCTAGTACTACTGGCAGAAGAACAGAAAAATCAGCACAGCAGCAACACAGAATCACCACACAGCAAAAAACGATCCATGAGAATGTGATTTTCAACGTTACAAGTCATTAACCTGAAGATATATGAGAATCAGTTTTAAATACAACATATAATCAGAACCTATTGTGAAATCATGTAATAAAAATAACATTTTAAGAACTGCACCACATCCATAAGGTATTTATTTAATAAAATAAAAAACTTGACCTCTAGGTACAGTTATTGTGAAAGCTCTGTATCATGGAGAATGAAAGTGAGATAATCTCCTTCAGAAATGCACAAATCAAGCTTTATAACAACCCTACGGGCACCTCTGTTACTAGTTCTTATTGTATTTCACCATTATGAATTTAGATAACTTTTTTATGCTAGAATTTGAGCTTATGGGAAGGAGGGATGTTATCTTAGTAATAAGTTGTTTCTTTGCTAGCTAGCATAGCTCTTAACACAGCTGATACTCAACACATTTGCTGAAATTAAATTATATACCACAGCCAAGAAAAGCAGGCTTGAAAGGAATGTTAACTTTTTAAACATAGCTAATCACTTTTTTGCACTAAGTACATTTCTTACATGATTCCTTAAATTGTCTCCTTCATTCTGTATACAGAATAGGTCATAAAGTCTTGAATCTGGCTCATCATCACACCATCCTACCCTGCCTGACTCCAGCCACAGAATCCAACTACTCTTTTACCGCCAGCCCAGTCTTCCCCACTCTTCCACAGGGCTCACAGAGCCAACGCCATGAAAAAGAGCTCTATTCCTTCACTACTTGCTTTAGAAATGTCTGTTGATTCCATTGTATAAAGAGTAAAATACAAACTCTTAAGGATCACATCTAAGAATTTGGGATTTGCTCCAGCCACACACTTATCCACACACACCCTATATTATTCCATGATGAAAAGCTGCAGGCTGAACAACTTTATAAAGAAAAAACTGTTTATTTAGCTCATAGTCTGTGGAGGTTCAAGGGCATGATGGTGGCTTTCACTCAGCTCTGCAGAAGGCCTCCTGGCAGATGATGTCATAATGGTCAGACTGGTGCCACAAGGAAAAATCAAATGATCAAAAAGGGGCCAGAGCAACAGAAAGGGGCCATGTTTTCACCTTTGATATCAACCCTCTTAAAAGAATCAAGCCAGGGGTCTAAAATTCCCACAATCCCCCAGTGATTTTCCACTAGGCTCTGCTTCTTACAGGTCCCACCAACACTTAACACCATCACACTAAGTGCCACCCTTGCAAGATCAACCACATCCCAACCACAACAGCAGCACACCTGGAGCCCCACTGAGCATCCTTGTCTCCTGTGTGAGCTGGGCCTCTTTTACTGTGATATTCCCTATGTCCAGAACTTTCCTTTTTGCTCAAGACACTGCTCATACATCAAAACCCACCCGAAGTGCTCTAGTAACACCTCTGCCAGCTCTCCCATGCAGGATCCTCGTGTCTTCTGCTACACCCCTACAAATGCCTCAGGTCTCCATCTTACAACTTCACTGCAGGTGTCAGTAGTGATCCTGTGTCTCCCCACCTAGAATACAAGCTCTTTTTTACCCACTGAGCACACAGAACTGTAGCACTTGACAGTCATAGCCTTAGTGTATCTGGTGCTAACCACTGATTGCTTTTACATTAACCAAGACCTGCTGAGTAAAATCAGAAGTTGCCAATTAAAAGCTTTCATTTATCGTTTTTAACTACTACCCCTTCTAGCTTCAGAAAAGGCATATACATGGTAAGTCTGTGATGTTTGTACTCAGTGCTAAGGACACACTGCTGTGTAACCCTTACAGAGAGCTCAATTCTTCCTTCTACTCATGCACTGGGATCTCAGCGGGGAGAGGAACTTCGAGGGGAATGAGTACAGGGCCCTCTTGCCCATAACTTACATGCTGCCTCTTAGAGGAAGATGGAGCTAGAGAGCAAGGGATGGGGGCAACTGGAGTGCACCGATGGGAAGAGCAGCGCTCAAATCTTCCCACTTGTGTCTCCCTGGCCGTGGTGAGGAAAGGGATTGTGGGGAGGTACGAAGAGACATTTACTGAGAGGAGTGTGCCCATTCGATAGAGGCTTCACACAACTCTACAGAGAAAGGCCTACTTTACTACAATGAAACTGAAGCTCAGAGAGAAGCATTTGCCCAAGGCACCAATGAATTGAAATCCAGAATATCTGGTGTCTGAGCTACTCTTTTCCCACCACCTTACTTTATTGGAAATAATAAAAAAGACATTTTGGGTCGAGGTAAAATTATTGGCAATCTAACTTTGAACTTACTTGGAGATAGTATGTGTGAAGAGTCACCAGGATAGCAAAGTCCTGGCAGGTCTCAGACTGAACCCACCTTGTCTACACACCCCTGTGCCCCTTTCATCCTCCTCACGCGCAGAGATATCAGGAACATCCTGTCCCACCCATGCCTATCTCCACCCCTTCCACCCTGGGGCACCTTCCCCCAAGGCCTGGGATCAGGTGCTACTCTGAGCACTTCTGTTGTCTACCACGCCCATTTCAGGCTTACGACAGTGACAACAGGGAGCTTGACACGCCTCAACTGAGTCCCACCACTGACGCCCTCCTGGGGGATTGACACTGCTCTCGACCTGTTCAGAAAGCCAGGGAAGCTGCTCTGTGCTGAGGACGGTGAGTCACAGTCAGCCAGCCAGATGATGTGACTTTACAGCTCTGACTCTTGCCCAAAGAGCCCTAGAGGGTGCAGTGTCTGGAATTTAGTGCACATCCAAAATGTTATTGAAAGATGATTAGTATTCTATAATCCCTTTCCTTAGTCCGGATTCTTACACCCAGCAATAACCCCAACCAGGCTGAATCACAAAGTAGGATTTTTCTGATTATAGGTGAGATACTTGTAACAGACAATGAAGAAATTGTAATAAATTACTCCAGAGCCTAGTGTTTGGTAGTTTTCTCACAACCAAAACTCATGTAGACCAAGTTGGCGTTTATTTTTAGGAAACAAAGACCCTATCTCACCTAGTTTATATAACCACGAGAATACCAGAATTAGAGACCACATCTTCCACGTCCTATTCCAAAGTATTAATTCTACAGAGAAAAAGAGACAAGTAGATGAATAGTAATAAGCTATTACAGTAAAAACTCCAGTCTTTGTAAGGAACTTGGTTTTAATTTTTGAAAACTTTGGGGCCACTTGGTAAAGTGTGATGGTGATATGCAGCAATTAAAAGTCCTAAATCCCCCAAATAATAATTATGTCACTAAGTCAGATCTGCATATTGCTGTAGCATGTGTCAGAAGCAGCAAAACCAACATTAGAACACTGCAGGTCATGCAGTGGGTTTCTTGTGATTTACTAGGACACGTACACTCAGGAGGTTCTAAGTGGCCCCTGAACATTGAGAAGTAATCCTTTCTATGCTGTTCAGGTAAACAGGACAGTAGTGCTGGGCCACACTGCTAAGAAAACAAAAATTAGTCTAAGCGTGTAAATAATCATGCAGATATGGAACTGCCTCTTTTTTCTGCTTGCTCTTATAAATCAAGAACTCAATGTTTTAGTTTTTAAAAAGGCAAGATTTACTTAGCATTTTTTGAGAATAATGTGGCAGCTTTGTATGAGAAAACATAGACCTGAATAAGATGAAATTTAGAAACAGAAATGGAAGAAAAATTTGAAAAGGATATATAAGTAATATTTGACTATGTTCCCTGAAGCTAAAATACAAAATCAAGGTCATCGCTGAAGGAACTATTTTATTCTTTGTTTGTAGTAAATGTTTCACAAGAAGTCTATTGCTCAGTTTAGGAAGTCAAAACACAATTAACTAAATTTGCTAATTTTTAAAAATTCCTTCAATTTCTTCCCGAAATTTGAGTTTTCCTTTGTAGTTTTCACATTATGATGTACAACATTTACTGAACAAATATCAATTTCACATGATATTAGGTTTTGATGATCTACCTATTTTTAGCCTGGGGACTAAGTGATTTTCTGAATTCACATTTTCATCATTTTAATGAAAATGAGGTAATATGCTGAAATGGTATTTTCTTAGAATGTATTACAGTTTATATGCTCTTGATTTTTCATATATGCTGTCATATACTTTTCCTTTAAATGGATATATTATGAATATATACATAGTAACATGTTTACTCCTATAACAGAACAGTGCAAGTTTAAGAATATTATTATGTTTCTCAATCATTTTAAAATTATTCTAACACGAACAGCAACAGAGCTGTAATAAAGCAAAGCTTAACTACATAGCTTTGTGGTTACTTTTCAAAATTTTTATCACTACAGTGCCTATTTAATACTCAAAAGGTTTATGTTCCTTTGCACCTATTCTTAGACAAGTTGGAATTTACTCCTTGTTCTGTTTCTATTAATATGTCAAATATTGAAGTCTGCCTTGATAATGTTTCAAAAACAGTGAATGTAAACTTCTAAACATTGAAGACTCTACTCTCAGTCCACAAAATTCTCAGTATTTTTGATAGGTGTGTAAAATATTTCCATTTTGGTCACTATAAACCATTAAATATAATGAATGGTAGGTTGACTGTATTTTCAAAGAGTGCTATTAATTGAGCAACATTTTCCATAGGATAAAACAGAAAATGAGAGCATGACAAAACTTATTAAGGCTTACAAAGTTAAAAAACTTACTAAAAAAAAATCACATGATTACAAGTTACACGTCTTGCACAAATAATTCTGGCTCAATTCATTTTGTAGGTCAGCCACAGAAGGCTTTGTTGTTTATACAGAAATATGCTCTTAGATGGCCATCAAATTCTTCTAGATATTTCATATTATGAAAAGCTCATCGCCTGATGGATAACTTTAAACTCTTCATTAACACCGCTTTTTACCACATAAGACTTAATAAATTAGTGTCTTTTCATAAGGGCTTACATTTGACCATATTCTTAAGCATTTTACATAACTTTGCATATTACAATTGTTGCAAATGTATAATAAAATTTATGTGTACTCTTAAGATTATCTATTATCTAGCCACTCTTCCCGGCTTGAAGCTATCCCTCTTGAAATCCTGGTTTAAAGAGTCTACAACTGATCCAATTCTCAACCAACATGGCCTACTACATTTCTGGCATTAGATTTAATTCTCAGTGTTCACAATTATACCACCAATGAATAGTGATATGTTGATTACTTTATTAGAGAATGGAGTGGGGGTAGTTTGGTGTTTTCAAAGTTTAATCAATAAAAGACTATTACTTTGGAACTAATATATATTCCAGTCAGTTTGTGTACACTTGATTTTTGAGTTGGTTTTCATGGTGCTGGAGATGAGCCCAGGTGCCTGGGCATGCCAGGCAAACACTGTGTCACTACGCTTTACCTATAGTTTCCTTTCTGGGTATTCGTGATGGATCTTGGGATACTAAAGACACCAAGAGGTATTGGAAGGAGAGAGACTCATTCCAATTTTTCCATTCAATGTCTTCCAACCTAACCAGGGTAATGGGTTTTACTGTCATCAATCACTGCATGTATGAGGAAGCACCATTAAAAGCCTACTCTCTCCAGGTTGAACATTTCTTATCTTACTCACTACAAAAGCATATTGTTCATTTTGTTTCAAAGACATTATAGGTTTTTAACACTAGATATTATTTCAAAGTATTTTAATTGATTTTGAAATTTGTTAAATTGAATTATATATGAATTATATGTTTAACTTGACATATATCAATTTATTTGATAAAACAGATATAAAGCCACACACATTGCCCTATCCCATCTTTATCTGTCACGGAAAAAGCCAAATCATTCAAGTACTCTGTAATATTCTATGGAATATTTTTATTTATAAAAATAGCATGCATTTTAAATTATTTATGTAAAGTCAACTTTTATACCATTTGGTCGTCAATTACAAAAACAAGGTATGCATAGTAAAAAGTACTGACTGCACAACAGAATTTCATCTAAAGTGCTTCCTTTCTTTATAGGAAAGCTATTCTGGGCTGGAAGTGTAGCCCAGGGGTAGAATACATTCAAGCATGTGCAAGGCCCTGGATTCAATCCCCAGCACTACACCGAAGTAAATGAATAAAGGAAAACTATTCTAAATTAATTATATGTAATTGTAAAGAACAATGTTATGAACAGTAAGTATACTAAGATATTTCCTTTTGAAGGTTAGTATATTAAGTTTTAATGCTGATGAAATTATAAATCTCTGAAAAAAATGAAGTACATGCTTGAGATGTTGACAAAATTCTAATCAGATTAGAAATACTGTTGCTATAATCTATGATTCTAGAAAGATGTGTACTGAAATTTAAAACAGCTGGCCTTCTGCCCAGCTAGGAAAGGAACTGCACCAATTTTATTTCTTGATCTGACTCTAACAGCAGGGAGCACTTACCCCCGGGATAGTGTTGTCTGAACATCAGCAAAAAGTACTGTGCAAACATCTCATCTAGAAAGCTTAACTGGATGCTCATCCCTCCTATGACTAAAATCTATGTGTACGTATGTTTGAAACAGAAATAAGCACTTGATGACATTACAACTTTCTTATGTTGAACATTTTTATTACAGCACATATCTGAGCAGCTGAAACAATGTCACCATACAGGGATTGCATGCTAGAGCATGACAATGCAATGCTAACTGCACATTGTGTTGACGTTTCAAGCGTATCTCCGTAACAACGTTTGTATTCATACACAGGTAATAAAGCACGTGAGGATAATTTGACTCATGATTCATGTTAGCAGGTGGTTTTGCTTTCAAACTAATCCTCCAACCTGGAGTCGTCTACAAAGCCATTAACATTCACATGTTTTAGCAGGTACAGTAGTTATTGTTTGAACTGAACAGCTCAGGACCAAGAATTGTTAGCATTTGAAAGAGAAATATTAGCATCACCCAATTACTTTCCTAATGTAAGTCTTCTTACTAATTTAGGAATTTATTAGTTCATTGAATGTCTTTATCAATATCTTTCAAGTGAACAGGTGGGGACAAAGGAAAGCTTTATGAAACTCATCTTAGATAATATCATCCCATTAACACAGAATGTAACCTGAGTAATATTCTTTCAATAGACTATATACCTATTTGTGATAGATTAAAAAAAAATCAAACTCATCAAAAATGGCAGCAATCGCAAACTGCTTTACTATACCAATTTTGGGGCTGCAATAGTGTTATTTGTAGCAATAAATCTTCCTTTATATATAGATCCAGGGAATTGGTGATATTTTAGATGCAGAAACTTCAACCTGGTTCCTCAAAATTTCAGCAAAGTGAATTTGGTCTAGTAACATATTTTGTCTAAATTTTATTGATGCCCAGACAAAAGCACAGCACACACTTTAAGGAAAACTGTTCAAAAGGCAGGATTTCTCTTCTTTTGATTTTGTCCATGCGAAGTTCAAAGGAAAGTTAGAGGAGAATAGGGAGAAGCAGTAGTAGTGTAAGGAGTAAAATTTTCATCATGAACATACCTCCAAATTTTCAATTTATTTATAAGTTAACATCAAAGCATTTAAATAATAACTACGATTTAGATAGTACGACCCTTGACAACTTAAAGTTCTCCATTTTAAGGCAAAAGCAAATACTCAAAAATTATCAGGTCACAAGATCACAAGAATTTGTATAGTTATACTTTTTATTGTTTAACTCTTATAAGAAAACTAAGACTCAAATTACAAGTCAGAATTGCAAAACATAAAAGGAAAGTATTTCTGTCACTCTTGAGGTATTTCCTATTTTTTTTAAAAAAAGAATGTACATTTAAGAATGAATCAGTGCTTCACAGAAGATTAAATGAAGTTTATGCAAGTATCAATTTTTTGTACTTCGACAAGGTTCAGTTTTACACAACACGACTTTGATATGTTAAAGAAGGAAGCATTTGGATTAACTTATATTAAAATATCTGAAATTTCAAATTAGATAACAAAATTCTATACTCAGTTACTCACCTAGTTAAAAAGTGAAAATGAAATCCTTTTCTTGATAACTAGAAGTTGCTATTATCTAATTCTGCATGACTATAAGATGAAAAGAAAGCTTTTCTTGATTGGGTTTGATATCATTTTAATTTTAGGGAGAAGAAACCTAGTGGAAATTTTTGCATATTTAGACCTAATTTAGACACATATAAAATCTGCATGATCTTTGCATCCCACAGACAACAGGGGATATTCAACTATGCACGAGACAAAGGTTCCTCATGTGATCTCCATATTTGATCTTGTTACAGTTTCACTTTTACATGTTCAAGGTTAATAAAATGTCAATGCAGTGAAACTTGTTGCTACTAAAACTAGTCAATATATGAATCACAACAGTACCTTCAACTAATTATATAAAGGAAATGGTAACTAATATACAAGGCTAGATTATAAAGTGGAAACTAATGTGTAGTCTCAGACTTCATTTGTGGGTGATGATTTAAAATAAAAACGTTGTTTCCTAGGCAATGCTGGAAATCATCTCAATCTTTTTTTTTTTTTTGTGGTACTGGGGATAGAACTCAGGACCCTGCGCTTGCTAGGCAAGCGCTTATTCCACTGAGCTTTATCCCCAGCCCCCATCTCAATCTTAAATTTAGAAAGGATTTGCTCTTAAGATTTACCAAATGAGTAGGGGTATACTTTCCTATAACAGAATGAAGATGTATTTCGATTTTAAGTAAAGCAAATTACCTTCTAAAACCTCTGATGAGATTAAATGGCTTCAGAGTTTTTCAAATATGTTAGCTATTTCTTTCTTACAAGAGAGGGCGAGAGTGAGACCTGCACTGTCACTTAGGCTGATCTGTTTTAATCCTATGAAAAAAATTTATAATTAAAACTAAGAAATATTTTATGTCTAAAACATTTCTAGGGCCTCTTGAGACTTCCTTGATTCATCATTATGTCCTCTCTTAGGGGCTCATCAGAGAAGGGCTCGACAGCAGCCACAGTCCATAGCTTACTGGGTAGTATATGTAAATAATAAGCTCGTGTTTATTATTCGTGACTTCACTATATCAAAGCAAATCAGTAAAAACTGGCAAATGTGAGTACTAAAATTCTAGTGCTTAAAGTAAGGCTAGACTTAAGTAGCTAGAGAAATGAAATGTATTCATCAAACGGTTGAGTAGTTGTGTACATTTAAATTTACTTGTAGCTTTCAATTTGTGTGTGTGTGCGTGCACGTGCGTGTTCATGTGCATGCTTGTGTGTGTGTGTGTGTGTGTGTGTGTGTGTGTGTGTATTTTGGGAGAGAAGCTTCCTTACACTGCTAAATAGTCTCATTTGTTTTAAATAAAATTTCATTCTTGTACAAGTAAAGAGGGAAGTTGTCTAGCAAATTAAAGAACCATGTGGATTTAAGCTAAAGTAAGTAAATGGCCAACACACTGGGTTTACACTATTCATCAGCCATTTCAAGTTGGGTCTCCTTCATGGCCAAATCATGAATTACAATAAAAAATGATTAAAATTATTCCACAAAATGACTTAATGTTGATCACTCATACATTAATTTCATAATATCCCAAATTTGCATTATTCTAGGAAATCTGCAGCATCTTCAAGAATTATGGAGTCACCTACACGACACTAACTTCCTCCATGCTGATAGCCTTACCCTTCCTCCACAGAGACAACAGCACATTATCTGGAAATGCACCAGCAAGAGAATGTCCACTGGAATGTGGATGCTGGACAGTCATAAAGAATCAAGTAACTAGCAATAATTTAGGAAAATTCCAATTACTTTGGACTAACACTCAGAAAACAACTTTATAATCAAAAGTTATGTAACTTACAACTTTGGGTTGCCCGCTCTCGAACCTGTGAAAGAAAACAAGCCAATTCCTCTGCCTCAGTTCTGCTCTGGGCTACTTCTTGACTTATTGGAAATAGCTTTTATCATATTAAAAGGAGTTAAAACACATTTGTGAACTTTATACATAACTGTTATCCATGAGAAAAGCCATTTGAGAATGAAGTTTAAATGCATTTCTAAAAAAGTGAATATTGGTTTTTGTAAGGAGTGCAATCAATGCCACTATTCATATTTTTATGAAAAACTGAAAGCTCACTCACTGGTTTTAAAAAGACAGTAAGCAAGAAAAGTCAGTAAATTACTATGGAACTTATTCATGATAATATTGGACAAAATGATGCTGTACAGTGATTTTTAAAAAAACCTTCAAATGTAACTCAATGGCTAGTAACAGGTCATTTGGATCTGTTCACAATCACATAGATTATTTTCTGTAGTACAATGAGAAACAAATGTAAATTGGCCTCAACATTGTCAGACGTAGTAAGTGTAACACATTATTATCCTATAACACCAAAATGAGTTTGACGTGTCAACTCTTTGCAGGAGAATTATATTTAAACATATATTCAGCCCACCAAAGATATTTTCCAAATAAAATTGAGTGGCGTGAGACCAAAGTCACACAGAAAGATTCTGTCAGTATCATATTTGCTATTCCTTTACGTGACTCCCTATGAAAAGTAAAAATAAATGTGAGTTTACATTTTATTTTTAACCAAATGGATTGTCTTCCACTTTAGATCATAATGATCTTACCACATGAAAATGCACATTATTACAAGCAGCTATATTTTCACATAGAGGAATTAAACTGTTGGAGAATCGGGCTGGAATTTTTTCTAGTACTGTACAGTGTGGTATAATAATGATAAAGGCATTTTATATTTAATTCTATCATCAAGGAACACTAGGCTTCTAAATCTTTTGTGTTTTATTCTAAATGTTTAATATGAATAAGAGAAATAATAAGGTATTGTACAATTAATGCTTTAAGTCAAAAGCTGTGTTGTCTAAAAAATAATTTAACACTGTAATGGGATCTTTAATATCAATTATTTTTATATATTCTGCAGCAAAAATAACGTTTCTAGCAGGAAGGAGTCAATTATAAACCTAGCAAACTGTAGACATTCACGTATTTATGTAAACAATTTAACATATTTATTATATTTTCAGAAGGGCTAACTCTTACATTCAGTTTTCTGCTAATTCTTTCATATAATAAATATATATGTATTTGAGTGAATGTGTGTATGTATTTTCACACATATACATGTCATATATACATAAAACAGCACTTCATGGTCACTTTCTTTTCAGTTTCAACTTGAGGAAATAAACTACTATTAGGCATAACCTACAGCAATCTTCCCTTCAATTTCACAAATGGCCATATCGGGATGTAAACAAAACACTGGATCGAGTCATTCCAGACGCATTATATTTCATGTTGTAGGTTGGGGTTCTCATGAAGAATTGGGTACTCCCTGGTAGTAAATACCTACAAATAATAATTAAAAATTAGATTGTTACAAGCAACCTAGCATTAACACCATTCACTGAAGTGTTATACAGTTAGTAATTGACAAACCCTATGTGAAAAATGCTAGTATAACAATGATACAATTCATATAAAAAGTTTGTTCCCAAGATTTTGAGGCGAGATCACAGAACCTCAACTGAATCTGAATATAGATACAATATACGATATCAGTATCCCAAAACACTTTGTATAGAGTCACTGTACTAGAATGCCATAAACTATTTAAGTGGCTCACATTAATTAGAATTCACCATCACTGCCTATAACATGTGAAGCCAGTCAAATATTTAAAACAAGTTAACGAACCACATTAACAATAATTATCTGTTTCAAGTATATTGGAGGTACTGATTATAATTTAATAATACTGATGTACTATGAATATAGGTAATCTAAAAGAAAAGGGTAAAAATTACCATTCATAACTAGATTACAGAATTTTTATATTCTCAGGCCATACAGTGCCTGTGATTATAGGTTTCATGTACCCCTTGCAGCCAAATGTATTTCAGAATACATGATTTTTCCCAGGTTTTAGAAAGACAGAGTAGTGCCTATACCATGTAACATCTCCATCAGGGTCTTATACAGCATCTTGTAAATGAATCATTAATATTTACACAGTAAAATGCATGAATATTCACAATAAAGCAGATAATAAAGATCGTAAGTATCTTCATATTAGTCAGCTTTCCCATCACTGAAACCCAATGCCAGATACTTATAACTTAAAAGGAAGAGAGGTTTAATTTAGCTTACAATTTCAGCAGACTCAGTCCATGGAGAGCTGGCTCCAAGGCAGAAACATCTTGACAAAAGGGTATTGCATAGCAAAGACACTTAGTGAGTGGAGCAAGCGAAGCAGAGCAGGGGAGCAGTGCCAGAGAGGGGCCAAGGACCGTGTTTAGTAGCCAAGATCACACCTGCATGATCCACTGAGACACACTCAGAAGTGTGCTACACTAATCCCCTAGGCCAGTGGTCTCCAACATTTCTGGCAACAGGGAGTGGTTTAATGGAAAACAATTTTTCCACCAGAGGGGGCACTAGGAAGAGAGAATGGTCTCAGGACGATTCTAAGGAGAGTGCAACTTAGATCCCTCATATGAACAGTTGATAGTAAGTTTTGCACTCCTATGTGAGTCTAATGCCACAGTTGATCTGACTATAATGCACTATTCAAGTGAGGGGAGTGACTGCAAGCAGCGATGAAGCTCCACTCACTCAACTGCAGCTCACTTCCTACTGTGTGGTCTGTTTCCTAATAGGCCATGACCCAGAGGTTGGTGACTCCTGCCCTCGGTGGCTCTCAAGCCAATTGACAAATAAGCTTAACCACTGCATTCCACTATTTATCAACTTGCCATCCAAACACTTCTCCTTACATTTCATCCCCAAATAAACACAAGGTCATAATTCTGCCTAACAACTATCCCACATATAACCAAAGCGTAAAAATCCTTTTCCCAACATGACAACAGTTCCGTAATTGCTAAAAGTCCCAGGTCAAAGTCTCCTTTGAGATTCAAAGCAAACTGTTAACTGTGAATTCCTGTAAAAGTAAAATAACAAATCAAATAATCCCAACATACAGTGGTACAGGTTAGACATTCCCATTCCAAAACTGAGGACTAGGAAAACAGAAAGTCATCGAGCTGTTGGAGGACTATGGCATTCTAATTGCTCTCCTTTGTGTTTTGTCCCTTATTCTCACTATAAGTTTGGCTGAGAGCATTCAGCATTACCCGGGCCACAGCTTTAATGTTGGGCTGCTTTGAAATTTTCTCCATGAGATCAATTAGTCTATCATCCTTAAATTCAGCCTCTTACAGTCTCAGGACATGGGATAAATGTACATAAATTTTTTAGCACAGAGTAGTCTTCATCGCCTGTACTCTAACTCCCAAAAGAATCCTCATTCCCAACTGAAACCTCGTGAGCCTGTCCACATTCCTATTACCTTTCAGATCTAATCTGTGACCAGAATCACCCACCAAATTTCGCTCACAACATTCTAGGGCTTCTCTAGCCTGCATTTCAAAATCTTTCTAAAATACTCCTGTAAACCAATCACAGGCACAGTTTAATGTGGCTCAGGGCTTCAGGTGACTCAGTAGAGCAAAGAAGCTTAGTTCATGGCAGCCAGATCAAGGCAAGGTACCATATATAGCACCCAAAGTCGTGCCTCCGTGATTCATCCAAATATACCCAGAAGTGTGCTTTACTCATCCCCTAAGTGGCTCCCAAGCCAATCAATTTAATGCAATTAATTTTAATCACCAAAGACTTCATGTCAATTCAGGACAGATCTACAAAAAAAAGTGGCTTTTTTTTAAGCTTTGGAAATTAGGGGCAACAAATCAGAAATTGCACCGGATTTATCCCTTCCTATAAAAACCCTTGACTGGCATTTTTCCAGTCTAATCTTCATGTCTAGGGAGAAATGGCCAAGGAAATCCACACGAACAAATACAAATAAATAATAATATTCAAACTGTAATTCATAGGAACGATAGAGGACATGCTATAAAGTCAGGGCCAAAATAACTATGAACAGTTGCCAACAGCAAAATTATCAATAGAATGGGACAAGTAATTCACAGTGGTCTTGGAAAAATAAACAATGGCAGAGTATCAAAGGATTTATTTTTTCCTTCAGTTCATTAGAATCCTCAAGTGTCATAAATTCATAAATATGTGATAAAAGTGAAGGCCAAGAACCTGTAACCACTATTCTATGTGAAACAGTATTGATACCAGTGACACCACTATGTCAGTGGAGAATTACATTCATAGCTGTTTTATATGAATTCTGTAGAAAGAAAATTAATGCATTATAATAAAACTACATACAACATTCAGATTAAAATTTCAGAATTTTCCATAATATCCATAAACATTTCTTCTTGAATTATCTAATAATATATACCAAACCTATTATCTACTATCACAAACTATAAATAATTGCTCAAATCATTAAGTTAATAGAGCAGCAAATATACAACTAAATTAAATCAAAATTCCATAATAGATGATGAATAATGAAATAATTGATTTGTCACATCACAGATTATATAAATTATATCTTGATAACACTTGGGTAATTTATATAGATTAATTATTATGTCAAGAGCTGGTAGAGTCATAATGATTAATTTGATATGTTTTGCTGTGAAAAAGCTTACCTTCCTATCTATGGTAAAGGTGGAAAATAAACTCAGGTTGTTTAATTAAACTCCCACCATTTTGTATTAGTTGGGAGTTGTTCTTTCTTTTGACACTGCATTCTGACACACTGGTAAATTATACAGTAAATAGTAACTTCTAGCACCTTTCTCCCAAGGAATTTCCAAGCAATTGTGACTACTGACATTTCAGTAATGTTAGTATAAAGTTTGAGTTTAGTATCTCCATTTCTTAGATAGAAAAATAAAATCACAAAATCCACAACCATAGCTAACTTATTTTATTAAACAAATATTTAAATAGTGTTTTCTGTGGGGCTTACAAATACTAACTCATTTTGTTTCTCACAACCCTTCTGTACAGTAAATGTTATTATTTGCTACACTGACAGATGAAAAACTTCATGAGGCATAAAGGAGTCACATGCATGTCCTATGGTCACATAACTGTTTCAACACAGTGAAAAAACAGGACTCGTATCTACAGAGCCTCACCCCAGCATCAGTGATCCTCACTACTGTTCTGTTGCCATGACAATTTCACATAATTGTTACTGTATGTGAATCACAATTTTAAAACTAATAGGTTCAATTATTATGTATTTTTTCAGAAATATGAAGTATAAAATAACCTAGGAAATAGAAAAGTATTTTATAGGCCACAAACCTAAACTTTTTAATAGAAGCAGAAAAAGTTAAAATGAAACATTTTTAACACTTAAATGAAAAAGCACAGTATGAACTGAAAAAGCATATAAAATTACACCGAAGAACTTTGCTTACCTGAAGCAAGTGCTGTGGGATATTTTAAAGCATTACAGGGAAATACAATGGGTTATTTGCCTTAATATGTCCATTAATATCTCTTGGGAGATCTCACACTAGCTGAACTCCCAAGATTATTTTTGAAATGTTCTTTGCAGTGGAGTTAAATAATATAATCTGATTTTTAAGCAGGAAGACTGTCTCAAGGAAGTGAATTTATAGACTATATCTGATGAGTTTCTATAAACAACCAAAAATGTGAAAAGCTTATGTGAAACTTTATATTTATTCTAGTTTATTCTGTCTATACAAAAATAACTCACAGCTAACTCATGCCAAGGAGAAATGCCTTCAACCACCCTGTTTCCATTTGCATCACACACAGGGCTTCACTCTTCACCTCTAAGACTAGGTGTATGCTTCTTCATACATAGATATTAAACACACACTTTTAAACTCTTGATTCATTTGGAATTGGTCTTTTATGTGCCATTTTATTTCTGACCACAAAGGCTCTCTAGAACATTTGGCATTTCAAGACTGGTAGGGCATTAACCTTGAAAATGTAAGCTATACCCACCCTTTCAGATCTTCCTAGAATAGGACCAGGACCCCTGATCCTCCATAATAAACTCAGCTTCATGGTTTTGGAAATGCAAGGTCAAGAAAGGCCCTCAGAATATTTGTCCACTGATTTTTTAAAAAATATTTTTATTGCAGTAATATATGACATGAAACTATATTTTTATTGTTAAATGTGCGATTTAGTGAATTAAGTACACTCAAAGTGTTGCATAACGATCACTACTAATTCCACATTTTCTGATCATCCATTAAATACTAAATTCCTACTTTTTCCTCTTAGCGGGATGTAGCTTGGCAGTACAGCACCTGACTAGCACACCTAAGGCCCTAGGTTAAACCCTCAGTGCTACACACACCCCCCCCACACACACACACAGGAGTTCCTTTTTCCTTACTGCTAGTAATACTACTTCTCCTTCCTGTATCTTTGAATTTACCTATGTGCCTCATAAAAATGGAATCAGAATGTCTGTCCTTTTGTGTCTTATGTAACTTCATGTTTTGATAGTTCATCCACGTTGTATCATCTATCAGATGTCACTTTGTTTCATAGTGGAATAACATTCTATTATATATAATTATATTCTATTATATGTGTTCACCACTTTTGTTTATCCACTCACTTGTTGGTGAACAACTGCCTTGTTTCCACATTTTGGCTGCCGTCAAGCACTGCTGCTGTGAATCCAGGTGCCAAGTCATTGCCTTCAGTTCTCTGGGTTAGGTACCAGCAGTGTAATTCCCAGGTGACACAGTAAACCTATATTTAACTTGGTAAGAAGCTGCCAAACAACTTACTCTAGCTGCTGCACCATTACATCCTCCCCAGCAATACACACGGCTTCCAACCGCACACCCTTTCCAACGTTAACTCTCTTGTGCATTTTAAAATCATAACCATTCTCACACATGTATTCTGTTTTGTGATTTTTGACTTTGATTTGGGGGGAACAGAATAAGCTCCAGTTTTAACTTCCACCTCTGCTGTATGTTAACAATGTGGATTCGGATAAACCACAAATCCTCTTTATACCTCAGTTTGCTCAGCTGTGGAAAATGTTAAATATTTGCCTCTATGTCTGCCTTGTAGAGTATAGAGCCAATGAAATAGTGTACATGAATGAAATAGTATTTATAATGCTCTCACTAGCAAGAGCACCTCAATTCTGAGATAGATGTATTAGGTTATTTTTGCACAAAGCCAAAAATGGTACCATGTGTATTTAACTCCTCAGTTTTTAAACTTTTTAAATTGTGAAGTATATATAAATATCACAAATACTAATACTCAAATTTAATGATTATAAAGTGATCCCCATGACCAAGGTTAAGTAACTCAATACTCATATCATTTTTGAGCCCTATATTATAGCACCTCCCTCCTCATGAATTTAAACCACTGTCCTTATCTTTACTTCCTATTTACCACTCAAGTATGCATTCCTTAAACATCAAATTTTAATTCTATTTCAAAGTAAACAAACAAATTATATATTCCATCTCACTTCTTCTGCTCAATTTTATGCTTGAGAAGTGTTCATGGTGCAGTATGTAAGTATATTTGTTCAGTACCAATGTTATACTCCATTGTAATACCACTATAAAACTCTATTATAATACCATTATAATGTTCCATTATATAGATATTAGAGAAAATGTTTCCATTCTCCTATGAATATCTGGATTGTTTCCAAACTTTAGGAATATGAGTAAATTCTACTATGATCATGCTAATAAGAATACTTGATGGTTATATCCACACATTCCTTAGCGTTTACTGGGCACAGAACAGTCGTGAAAAGGGCATGCTAAAGTATGTAATGCTGAAACATTTGTAAAAGATCGCAGTTTTCCCTCTCACAAGCAGTATAAGAGAGTTTCCCCTTCTCTACCTTCTCATCCACTCTTGGTACACAGGATTGGATATGCGCTGATTTTGTGACACTATTTCTCTGCTTATCACAATTAGTTTAGATATCAATCTGTTTCTCAAATATCCTGACTTTATTAGTGGTCTGGGATATTTGCTAGAAATTTGTAGGTATGCTTATATAGCATGTACAATTTTTTTAATAGTATATGGATTGCAAATACCTTCCTCCATCCTGTGGCTTGCTTTTTCCTCCCTTAATAGGGTATTCTACAGGATATACGTTTTTAATATTATCAAATCTATTGATCTTTTCACTTATAGTTAGCATTCTAATACTATTTTTATAATTACTGCACACTTCAAATAATGAAACTATTCTCCTATATGCTAAAATACTTAGTTTTTTTATGTGTATTTTCATGTGTTATTACTCAACTCATGAGAAAATGTTTTTCTGTTTATCGAATGGATAAAATCAAGTTTTCTTTAACTATCATTATTTAGCAGGCTAATAGTTTTAGCACCATTTGTTTAACAAACTTACTTTGTCCATTTTTTTCATTAAAAAAAACTGGATCTTTTGTCATAAACCTAGCTGGCAAATGGGCCTATTTCAGTTTACAGCTTTTGAAAATAGTTCCACTAGTTTGTTTATTCCTTTGCCAATTTTACATTATCTTAACTATCTTTATCTTTCTGAAAAGTCTCAGTATATACACAGTAGCTAATAAATCCTACCACTTTATGGATCTACTTTAAGATTATCTTACCTATTCTGTTTTCTTGTTTTTGTGTATTACAAATGCTAAAACAAGAATTGTTCAAATGTTTCCCCTACCAAAATGTTTATAAAATAAACACTTGTTGGAAATTATACAAAGATTACACTGAGTTCATAGATACATGAACTATTTTAGAACAACTGATATATTAATGATAATGACCCTGATGATGAATAAGTATATCTTTCTGTTTTTTGCATTTTCTTGCATCTAAGTTTTATGTTTTTGACTTATTCCTAAGTGTTAGATAGTCCTTAAATCTATTAAAAATTGTATTTGAAATTTTTATATTCTAGCTATTGATATAGAAAAATACAATTTATTTTCTTGTACTGACTTAGATACCATCAAAATTGTTAAATTCATTTTATCTATAGATTTATTTAGATTTGTATGACCACAATTATGTCCACTGGTAATGAGTTTTAGTTCTTTATGTCAAATCTAAAGCCTTTCATTTCTTTTATTTTCACCATTGAATCAGCTAAGCCTTCTGGTACAATGTTGAAGTGGTAAAGGCAATCTTGTCTTGTTCCTCGTCTGTCTTGGTCTTCTTGTTGAAAGAATTCAGTATTTAGGCATATTTCTTATAATATTTCTATAGTTATCCTTTATTAGAATAGGAATTTTTTCTAGCTAGCTAAGCAGTTTTTAAAGCTTGAATATATACTGAATTCTCAAGTGATTTATTTGTATCTTTCAAAATGACCTTTTAGTCTAAGAATGTAGCAAATTACACTGATCACTTTTTAATGTTATTGCATCTTTAAATTAATGCAGTAAGCAGAAGTTGGTTGTGATGTATTATCTATTTAAACTCTCTGGGTTCAGCCTGCTAATATTTGGCTTAAGGTTGTTCCTTCTGCGTAAGGGTGACAATGAACACTAATTCCTTTTGCCAGCACCTTGGCTGGGTTTTGGTATCTAAGGCATGGTGGCCTCATGAAACAAGGGATCACAGTCCCCTTTTCCACGCTCTGAGTAGGACTGATAGTACTGACCAGTGAAACCATATAAACCAGGAGGTCAAAAGTAGCTGGAGATCCCAAAGTTTCCCAAGTAAGTTTATTTATCTATTTATGTTTTTGGTGCCGGAATCGAACTCAAGACCTTGCACCTGCCAGGCAGGTGCTATGCCTCTGGGCTATATCCCCAGCCCCCAAGTAAGTTTAATTACAGTGAAATATTGAGCTGGTCCCCAAAACTCTAGTATCCTGGAGATTATATGCATATATCATACATGTGTGTTCTAACTGATCATGTAGGTTTACATATCAGCTATGTTTACTGAACTATTCTGAGCCCACCTCTGAGAAACCACCTTTCATGTGTGCCTATTAAATTTTTTTTCCTGTGATTGCAAGGTTAAAGACTGTATTTTTTTTAACTACCGGGAGTCAAACTCAGGATCTGAAGACCACACTTTTCATATAATAGATGTCATATACTCCTTAAATCCTCTCCATCCCTTAGATTTCTGGTCCAGATAAACATGGCCCATATATCTGATTGATGTTAACTCTATTTTTTTGTCTTTTAATTTTATAGATAAATTAGCAAAGATACTTCTTATAGATTTTTACGTATATCTCATAAGTATGCTGAGTACATTTATATTTATGTATTTATAATTAATGTTTGTGTATAGATATAATTTATGCATATATTTTATCAGGTATACTTCATAAATCTAACAAATACTACATAACTTCTACATATGAAAGAAAATGCCATAGGTTCCCTTACATATCTATGAAAGAAAAAAATTGTGTCCTTAAATTACTGTGACACCGACTTGAGTATTATACCTAGTTATTAGGCAGAAATGTTTACTTCCCACTCATTCCCATGTAGAAGAACTGCTACTAGTGCAAACTGGCCTCTTACCAGAACTGAGTTCCCTGATTTGTAGTTACAAAGGAAGGAAGGACTGTCTTGTCAGTCCTTCTGTGGAGACGGTGCACCGCCACTTATCTTCCTGCCACCATTCAAGGACTTAGACTTCACAGAGTAATGGCGGTGGGAAGTTTGGGTTGGTCCAGCTCTGTCTTGGAGTGGATACATTTCATTCAGAATTCAAATTTAGAAAACTCATCAAGCTAACCCCTATACTATGTCCCAATGTAACTTTTCTCAATAAGAGAGCTATACTTTATACCTAGCTGTCTGATCCTTCAGTTCTCTTTCAAAGAGTTCTGAACCTCGGCAGGAATTAAGGTGTAATTATTGACACCACAAAGGCTTATACTCACAATACTAAGATCAGAAGTCCAGAACTCTAAGATTCCAAGGTCAAAATATCTCTTCTGACCATCAAAGTCTGGACTATCTCTCCTGAACACTGGGAGGAAATATGATAGAAAGGCCTAAGCCAGCTGTTCACTTCTTCCTCCAGAGTAACCAGGAAGACGCATCCTATTTGCTTACCCACAAGAGCCACATCCATCAATAGAACTGGGTTATGAAATCTAGAAATGCAAGAATGACATTAAAGAGTCTGGGTGAATTACTTGCTAGACTAGGAATTAACACTTTCCTGCTCATGCTCGCAGAGTATTACCCTTAAAGGAGAAGGCTCTTCATTTGTACACCATGATGTCTAAAAACTCCTATCATTCTTTTAAATCAACTATTAATGACATTAGTAAATTGTTCAATAATTTGCTTCAGTCAAACCAATAGGCTATACATCTCTGATATGCACAAATGTAAATATTTATGGTTAACTTTACCTCTACCATTGTTGTGATCAACCAGTTATAAATTGCAGAAAAGTTAAGACAGGTTAAAGGTCCTGCAATGGTACAATGATAGAATCTAAGACAAAAAGTTAAATTCTCTCTTAATCTGAGCCATTTTGCTGTTTAGGAAATGACTATATTATCTTCCTTGGGATTATTTTAATAAACCGATTTCTAGCTGTTTCAAAAAGAGAATCCCGGCTTTCCTAGATCCATTTTCCTTCTGCTCACGCATTACTATTTAACTTTTTTCTATTCTTTAGCTTCTCAGAGTCAGAGTCTACCTTCCTCTATATTGAGAAGTACAATTTACATATGACAAAACAAAAAGTTACTTATTCAGCTTTGTTTCTAACAGGAACTAGGATTGTTTTGAAAAAGCGAAAATGTGCTTATTTACTCTGTAGACTTTTGGAAAACTACCTATTTTAACTGTGTAACATTAATAAAACTCAATTTTGAAATAGAACTTGACAAAAATTCACCTCTTCCAGATTGGTTTGGTGATGGAGATAGAAGAGGCATACTGCACAATAAAATTAAAGCAAAGGCATCTTCCCGACTGTAGTAGGCTCAAGGATAAATGTTGAAATATCCCTATTGGAAAACAAAAGCTAAATTTATTACCACAGTTTTGGATGCTCTTACGGAATTTTTGAAACTCTAAGTCTATAAATCAATTAAGCTCATTTCCATGTACATTATTTTTGTCACTTTCAGGTCTGTGATTGCTGTCCTCATTCAGTTCCTAAAAGGTGAAGATTACGCTAATTGAAAATACTCTGTAGATCGCAACATGCATGTATTTTCAGTCTGAGCAAAAAGACACACTCAACTTCAGACTGTGCTGTGACATTACTCTGTATGAAGCTCACAGAGGCTAGAGAACATAAGCAAGTACCTGGAGTTACCCCAGTCAGGACCAGGGCCCAAGAGGGATCCTCTGGAGTCTGTTGCATATTTGTAAACCACTAGCAGGCACTGTTTACACAGCTCAACCAGGCGCTGGCAACACTGGAGCTGTAAAGGAGTCACCACCTCCGGGCTTTTACTGAATATACTCTCCCATGAGGACCTGTTGGCATGGAAACAGACAGGGCTTCATGTTTGCTGTTAGAAATGGCAACCAGCTGTATCACTTACCTAGCAACAAACTGATAAAGGAAGATGGAAAGGGTCTCACATATCTGTAGTCACTGTGGATAACTACAAAGTATATAATACATGCAAATTATTTGACCTTAACCCAAATAATTACGCAATTTAGTTTGTGACCTCTCCTCACTAGGAGAGTATTAGGGTTAATCCCTTGATTACGGCCATCCCTTTCAAAACATTCTCAGATGTAACTGTGTCCCCGGTATTCCTAGGGCACTGGTTTTGTGCTCTACAAGTCATGTTCTCTGCGTAAGTACTGTGATCCCAAAGTTAGTGCCTTTTCTTCCTAGGCACCTGTTATGGTTGATACATTGTGTCAACTTGGGGAGTCTAGAGGTTTGGCTGAGTGATTTAGCAGGAAGCCAGGGTGCTTACTTTGTGTACATCCTGAGCCTGTGGAAGTGGGGGGCGTGGAGGTTATGTGAGAGGTACACATCCCCCGGGTGGGGGTAGGCTGTTTACAATGTAGGGGAAAAAGAGAGCTGCTTCCTGGCCGTTCCTCCCTTTTGCTTTTGTGGTTTTTGCTGTGCTCTGCTGCCATGAACTGTTGCCCTCTGCCATGTCCCACTCTGCCTCTAAACCAGTCAAGTATGGACTAAAACCTCCACAAACTGTAAGCTAAATAAACCTTTCCTTCCTTCATTTTAGGTGTTGGGTATTTTGTCTCAACAACAAGAGTAAAATATCAAGACAGCACCCTTAGTTACTCCAGAGAAGGTAGTAGTACACACTGCCCCCATAAACCTTAACTGTATGCATGTGCGTGCATGGGTGCGTGCATGTATGCATGTAGTTACCATCATGGCTGAAATGAGGAAAACACCTCACTGCCTCAGAGTGTGAGGAGAAAAAGAGGGGTAGTAGGGGAAGGAGAGAAAAACAGAGAGGCAGATACACACACACACACACACACACACACACACACACACACACGGACCAAAAGAGGGGAGAGAAAAACAGAGAGGCAGATACACACACACACACACACACACACACACACACACACACACACACACACACACGGACCAAAAGAGAGAGAGAGACTGAGAATGAATGAATGATGAATATGAATGGAGGATATGAGACTTATTCCTCAGTATAAAAGAAACTCTTTTTACTAGAAATACTGTTTACTTTCTCAGGAGAGACACGGTCCCCTAAAAGACAGCATGTCACCAGCAAATGACAGGTTTTCTGAAGGAGTAAGATTCGAATGAGTTAATTGAAAGAAACAAATTTTCTTCTGTGTTGTGAGCTACTCAGGACTAATCTCAATACATTTTTTTTCTTAACAAAGGAGTAAGATTTATTTTTACTCAGTAAACAATGTTAGTTAAATTAACTCAAAATAAAATATAAACTATTGCTAAACATAAGAACAACTAGATATATGTTTCCCTAGTATAGATTTAAAATCAATTTAAACTCCTTTGACAAAAAAACTGATGAGGGGACAGGTTTATAATTAATATTCTATAATCACAAGGTCCTAAATACCTAAGTGCAAGATGTAACCATTTTATGTAAATGTAAATAACACACACAGAGAAGTCCTGTGTTTTCCACATCTGCCTCGTGCTTTCCTTTTCCCCACAGGAATTCTGAGTGTGTACGAAAGTCTCCCTCTATCACCACTAGGCACTTTCAGTGGAGACCTACTTATTTTTCATACTTTGGAGCTACTGATTAGATCCACTATCAGCTCACTTCAGTCATGGTCATGTTTTTAACTTAGGGTTTAGAAATAGAAAAGAAATAAACGGGAAAATGATAAACAGGCTTCGGAAATATCACTTGATGGAACTTAAGACCCCCGTTTGTGGGGTCATCACGCGACCAGCTTTGGCTACTCCTTCTCTCAATCCTTTTTAAATATTTAAAATAAATACATGAATGAAGATCCTTCAAATACTTATTTCTTGTGCGTACATTCACCCGTGGCAAAAAGCTACATTCTACTCTATTAATGCACATCCAGGGTCAGCACACCAGACCCCTCGTGGAGAGAGAAGACAGGAAGTGAAGGAGCCCTGCTGCTTCCGGTGCTGGGCCAGCGGCGTCCCCTCCGCATGAAGCAAACCTGCGCTGAGAGTGTGAGCACCACGCCCCCAGCCTCTGCCTGCCACCTGGAACAGGCAAGCCGAGGTAAAAGGGCTTTGAAATACATACTACAGTATCTCAATACCGATACTCACAATACAATGTTTTTAAGAAAGTAAAAGAAGGTAGAAACAGTTAAAAAGTTAAATCAGGTGGACTATTGTCTTTAACAAAGAATCTCATGATGCAGATGGGACAGGCTTTTAGAGTATTTGAAATTAGTAAGTTTGTTTTGAGTTCTGAGAGAGAAGACTGGAGAAATAAAAAACAATCGGCATATGAGAGAGCCTTATATCTATAGGCAGGAAATCTAGACTGTAATGCTAACTAAGGCAAATGCCCGCATTCAAGGAAATTACCCTAACAGTCAGATACATAAGGCGGGCAGAAATGCCTACAAATCTTCTCCTTTCACTTAGCCTTTCTACCAAGCCCTTCTCTTGCCTGAAATTCTGTCATACTTTTTCTGTGCCTACTTGAAAATGATTACTTTTGTGGATATCACATTTGTGCACTAAAGACATCAAAGCACATTGGTTAAGAGCATGGACTTTGGGATCAATGCTAACTGCATTCAAATCCGGGTTCTAGGTTCTTAGCACCTACCTGCATGCTGGATTCCTCATCCATAAGAGGCAGACAGTACATCACCTGACTCAAAGTGATGTCATGAGGATTACACCACTGAACACATGTAAAAATGCCTGACACAAAGTAAATACACTGCTCAGTTTCTGCAGATGGCAGCAACTGCATTTGATTCGACTTCCTATTTGCAAAAGCATCTAACACAGTAATAAGTATTTGGTAATTGTTAAAAGATTGGATGAAAAAGAATTTAGAGTAGCCACAGTAGGAATGTGACACCAAAACTAATAGGACTTAGTAAATTTAAGTGAATAAAGACAGTACAAAAAGGGAAAATGCAAATGCCTCCGAAATATTCCAACCCCGTATGCCTAGAAAAACACCACCAGGATTCAGGGACAACAAGAAAGGAAACCACTTTTGAATTAAAGGACCTCGGGATGTTTAGCTTTAAATGTCTTGAGGACAGAATAACAGTGTCTCACAGCAGCTTTACAGCACTGGAACTTTGGAGAGGAAGTAGGGGGCTGGGGATGTCGCTCAGTGGAGTAAGCACCTGGCTGACAGGCGGAAGGTCCTGAGTTTGATCCCTGGTACCACAAAACAAAAAAGGAAGTAGAGGACAGCCATAATTTTAAAAGTCTGCTACATAACAGAAACAGCCAAATAACATGAAAAATACTGACTTATCATTAACATTTTTCATTAATTAAGAATGCCATCTCCCCACTGAATTCAAATTAGTTACAAGGTGTTGTACTCATATTAATCATCTTACCTAAATCAGCTTAATTGATATAAATTAGAGTTGAGTACTAACAATGACATGTAGTAAAAATGCATATTTTAAAATATTATTAAAGAAATTCAACCATTTTATTGGATTAGCTACATAGCTAAATAGTAAACTATCAAAAATCACAATAACAAAAGATGACTTAGAATTTACCCTGAATCACAGAAACAATTCCATAGTCCTTGGCCATGACTCCAGAGTAAGCGATTAAAAACTCGATTGAAAATCCGATATAAGTTTACTTCTTCAACATCAGGTACCTTCCAGATACGTGGAAGAACTGCACGAATACTTGTTTTTACTATATCCAAAACCTAGCAGAAAAATCAAAGTAGTTAAAATCTCTCTCTATATATATGTAAATATAAAAAGTTCAAAGATGAGCACACACACACACACACACACACACACACACACTCATACTGACAAAGACAACAACAGCAAGAATAAAATGTCTGGAAATAGAGCCACGTACTTATGAAACTTTGGTATATGACAGAGGTCACAAGTTAAACCATGGAAGTAAGAACAAAGTGCTCAAAACTGGAGATTAAAAATATAGTCTATGAAAAATGGTGCTTAAATCCTTATTTCATTCAATTACCAAAAGTAAATTCTAGTGGGATAAATGTCTTAAGTGTTAAAATAATACACCATTAACTTTTTAATGGAAAGTATGGATAAATATCTTTTAGACCTTTGGTTAGACAAAGATTACTTAAGTGACAAAAAGCATGGACTGTAAAAGATTAATAGATTCTGACCTTAAAGAAAATACAACGCCACCTTACAAATAAGGAAAATATACTCAAAATGTGTACAATCAACCAAAGAATTAATATCAGGAATAGAGAATTCCTAGATTATTATTAATATAAACATTTTAGAGGAAAACAGACAAAAAATTATAAAGGGATTTCACAAAAGAGGAAATAAATATGACCAGTAAACATAAAGAAAATTAAGGTATCATTTCACACACATCTAAATGACAAAAATCAAAAGTATAATACCAAGCACTGGAGAGGATATGGATCTGCAGGGTCTCTTAGATGTTGTGATTGTGATTACAAAATGGTATACTCCCTCTGGAAAACCATTTGACATTATCTTCTGAATTTGAAAATTCATATACTATATATCCCAGTAACTTTACTCCTGAGAGAATCTCTCCACAGTAACAAGGGGAAGCACACACAGGATTGTTTGTAAAGCTGTTCAAAACCGTTAGCACCTAGAAAGAGCTTAACTACAAGAACAGCAGTTGTATAAACACTGGTATATTCACTCCCTGGGATTATAAAGTAGTCAGAATGAACAAAAGACACATAACACAGAGATTCTTGGTAATTCATAGTAAGCCAAAAATACATACAAGAATTTCACACGGTATGATGCCATTGGATAGATGTACAGTACTAAATTGAAAGAATATTTTGGAGAAAATAGGTACAATTAAAAAGTATAAGAAAGAACCCCAGGGACTGGTAAATACTGAATTCAAAGAAATAGTTCTGAGACTGAAGACCCAAGGACTGGAAGAAAACCATTAGGGTAGATATACACAGGCTATTACCAAGACCTTAGCATTTAGGTGTTGGGTTCACAGGTGGTATAATAATATTTAAAAGCAGTAAGTAAAAGTAGGGCACACACAGACAAGTAAGAAGAGACTATCATGAAATAAGGATCAAAGTGATCTGGAAAACTGAAGTCAGTTAGGTCCTAGAAAATGTGCAAAAAGCTTCATGGGAAAAGCTACTTTGTCTCAATAACACACATTTGATTCACATGCCAGGCAGATATTTCCAACAAAACTCAAATACCAACAAACACAGTTATGTTAATTTAGCCCACCACAATCAAGTATTTACTTTAAATCTATCTAATTGTGGGAACTGTCTATGAAAAGGAGAATGAAAGATGAAAACAGAAAAAAAAGACTCTCAAATATAAAGGCTTGTGGGAAGACATCATTTCTTTCAACACTAACATAGAGAAGAACTGGAAACATGAAAAACTAATTTCTTTCCCTTTAAAATATCAACATCAAAGAACTTGTATTAGTTTATACTCTGGCCAAGACACATTTAGAATAAATGTGTGTTTAGAAATGTATCTGATAAAAAGATTCCAAAGTGACCATTTGTGTTCAGATGAGCATAGCCACAGTTTCTCACAGGAGCAGCAGCAATGCCTCGCCTCCCTGGCTGTGAGGTGGGAGCGGAAATGCAGATGCACAGCCGGGCAGGTGTGTCGTAAGGAGCCAGGAATGAGCACAGACAGCGCAACCTGTGTTTGTGAAAAATACTGTCCTGCAGAAGCTCATTACTACAGCTCATGAATGCTTAATTATAAAAAGGAATATTTTAAAACTTTATTATCAATTATCCATAATAATACCAGTAAAACACATGTATCAGGCATATGCCTTTTGTTTTTCTCAGTTTTCATTTAGAGTATTACTTTAGCTCTTTCTTGCTACTTTCTGTCAATATATTAATGAGTAATAACAGGTCCCACATCATAATTCAAAATGAAAATAAAGTAGTAGTTTATGGATTACTATAAAATCTCAGGAATAAATATGAATTACATAAAATAACTGACACTAAAAAGTGTGATTAATATTGGTAATTTAACATTAAGTTAATCAGTTTTATATTATACCACAAGAGAATTATTCAACTTTAAAATGTTAAAACATTTGAGATGATGGAGTATTCATTCATTTCGTTTCAAATATGCGTCCTGCAACTTGCCCAAATATGCGTCCTGCAACTTGCCCAAGATGACGCAGAGTGAGTGAGTGAACACTGGGTGTGCAGACCTGTGCTCTTAGCCACTTCCTAACACCGCCACGTGACCTGTTCTCTCCCGGTGCCCATGGCATAAGCCTAGACGAGAACCTAACTGTAGCTTCTTAGATTTAGATTCCCCTCTGGACAAAAGCTGTTTGGGAGGAGTGACAGCATCACTGGCGCAGCTGGCTAGGCACTCCCTCCTGCCTGGAGTTCGCTATAGTCTAAAAGGCTATATAGATAGAGACAAATAATTTCAAGAAGGCAGAGAACAGTCAAGACAGAAGTCAGACTGGAATGAGGTACATTAATGCCACTTCTATGATGCTTTTGTAGATTCCCAGTGCTTTAAAGTTAGAAAAAACTGTGTGGAAGATGAGTAATTTGTGAAACAAAAATAAACGGTCAGTGAGGTGCCCTTGTGTGTACCTGTGGGCTCAAGTGAGGCTGACTTACAGAATACAGGTATTCACATCCCTACATACTTACTTGTAAAAGCATCCCAAGTCAACGTTAAACTCTCCATGGGAAAAATAAATGGAATAGTTAGTCAATGACAACATTAACAAAATGAAAAGGTTTGCCTTTCCCATATGAAATACAGCACATTTAAAGGCATAAAGCACACAGATAAATTCATATTTTGCAAGAACATACAGATGTTGAATGACAAACTGCTCCATATGGCTGAACAGTTGGTCCTAAATTAAAGTAACGGCATGAGGTGATGGTGGTTTAGAAATAACAGTAAAATCACTACACGCTGTACTAATGATCGTGCGGCAGCCATGGCAATAGGGTAACGGCATCCTTGCTGATGCAAAACGAACAGCTCTGAGCAGCATCTATGTCAGCCCAAACGAGAAAGAGATGGGAAGTGCCAGAATCAAAATGCAGGCAGAGGAACAAGGGTAGGTATTAAAAAGAAATTACTATGTAGAGAAGAAATGGTTGATAAACACGGATTTCTTAGAACCTAAAATAAATATAGTATGACCTTCATATCACTTCCAATTTCTCTGCATCCTCCAGTCTTAAGTTTGTGCCTTGATATCACAGAAGAAAACAAGCTTTTCAACAAAGTTGGCATTCTTCACAGCCCACCAGCACTGCAGTATTTTTATGCTTCATATATATTCCTTACAGGCTATTTAAAGCAACTGCATTCTTGGCAGAGGGCTAAATTATGCCAGCGTGGATTTACCACAATTTTATTTAAATAGTTAAATAAGATTAACTATTTCCATTTTCACCTGGTGAGGACTCTTTTCAGGATTAATTCCCATACCCTTGATCTCTACATTTCATACCCATTAGAGAAAATGTGAAGTTAGGCAAATAATATTCTTTTATTTCCAAGAACACAGAAAAGGAAAGCATGTGGGAGACATTGTGTGTATGGCATGCTAATCTTAAAGTTTTACAACATTCTAATGCACAACCAGCAAAAACCTCCATCCTGGAACAGAAAAAGTGAGATACATATTTTAAAAGTGGTCTCTAAATGGAATTAAGATGCACATTCTATACTTAGAGTAGTGCTTAGGACATGATAATCCTACAATAAATATCTGTTGAATGCATGTTTGTATAAATAAAGTTTCAAAGTCCCCAATAGCTTAAATTAATTAGGGGGGGTACTAGGAATTGAACTCAGGACCTTCTGCTTGACACACTGGTACTTGTGCCACTGAGCTACATCCCTGGCCCCAAGGTCCCTAATAGTGCCTAGCATAGTTCTTGTACAAAACTGGCAACAAATAAATGTTTGTCAAATTAAATTCAATCAAACACAGCCTTTGTGGTAGCTACTAAGATATGCCACTTCAATCAACCTGCTTTGAAGAATGCAGTTAGCTGATTCTTTCTGTGTGATATCCAAGCCACACTTACGCTGTCACCAGACTGCTCAGAACCAAGAACAGAGCATGGCTGGGACACCAGTAAAGGGCTATTTCCTCCCAGTACGATTCCCTCTAGTAGGCCAACTTCGCTCTGGGCTCCCCGCCAGCCTGACCAAGGTAAGACTTCAGCTTAGCTGAACTGTGAGGCTCTTCCACCCCAATGCGCCTCTCTTCCATTCACAGGTATCATATCTGCGCTGCAGTCAAAGGCTCTTCCTGCTTACCCCAGCTCTGTGTCTTATGGGTGTTTCCCTATATAAATCTCCTCTAACTCCCAACTGCACTTCAGTGTTGCTTTCCAGAAGACTGAAATGGCGAAGCTTCCCAATGATTATTGACTATTTTCATGGTCAAAAGAAAGATCTCATTAATCCATAGCTAATGTAAATTAGTTAAGTCCTTGTCTTTTTAAATTGTTGAATCTTTATAGTATCTAATTTTGCATTCCACAGAGGACCTACATTTGTAGATTTTTGCTTTCATTGTATTTACTAGCTTTATAAGGAAATAGCACAAATTTTCAATTGATAGTCAAATAAAAGATCTATATGTTATAAACCAATGACCCATATTTACATCTCATTTCTACATATTCTATACAATAATTCTGCAGATGAAGAATTCTTAGTAGAGCAAAATACATTACACAAACATTCTGACTTGAGAGTCCTTAGTACTAAGGGAAAAAAATCAGCTTGCTTTTTATTTACCCCAAGGCTAGAGTACATTCCTGTATGATTTCTTATTCCCTCACAAGAAGTTACTTCTTCAAAAGCAGTGCAAGTCACAAATCTCAGAGAAATGCTAAGAAACTCCCTGCACTTCAGGTAAGGGGCAGACACAGTACTGACCCCAAATCCACATTACTACAAGCCCAGCACGTCTTCACACTGCCTAACACTGACTCTCTAATTTCACCATATAAAAGTTTTTTTTTTTTTCAAATGCACCTTGACTCAGTATTATGTGAACTGTATGATTTTCAGGAAAAGAATATCCCAGTTATTTATTCTATGAGTACTTCATCTATGATTTCATCTGAAATAAAAGTTGAGGTAGAGAAAAATATTTATCTATTAAATATATAATACATATTAATAAATCAGTTAAACACACTTTAGTTTGTCACAAGGATTGTTTCCATAATATCTCTATGCTTTCATTCTTGTCTGAGGTGAAACTGAAATACTTCATATAATTAATTTATTGTTATTGTTGTTTTTACTTTGGTTTTTTTTGAGACAGGGTCTCACTCTAGTCCAGGCTGGTCTTGAACTCACTATGGAGCCCAGGCTGGCCTCGAACTTGCAATGATTCTCCTGCCTCATCTCCCCAGTTTTGGGATTATAGGCGTGGCCACCACTCCTGGCTTAATTAATTTTAACATTATTAATGTGCACAAAATGTTTGGAAGGAATGAGGAAGGGAATGGGGGAAAAGGGAGGGAGGGAGGTGGGAAGATGAAAAAAGAGGGAGAAAGAAGGAGAGGGGAGGAAGAGGGAGAGGAAATGTGGAGGGGAAGGGAGGGAAAGAGAAGGAGAGGGGAGAACAACATGGTTGCAGGAAGAAAAGGAATCACAATATTCACGCCCACGGCAAGGAACATTGCTACAAGTTAAGTCACACGTGTGGAATCTGGGGTCTCCACTTCTGCTCACAGCTTCTGAGTAGTTTTCCTGAGCACTTTCGGGGTCTCTTCACGAGATGAATTTGCTCTAGGTAAGATGGACCCTTTTTATCCTTTGAGAACCAAAATGCAAAATATGAATTCTTTTGCCAACAAACAGAACTAGTATATTAATTTACCCATGTAGAAGAATAATGGTGTGATGGTTTATAGCTAGATGGCCTCCTAAAAGCCTGTCATTCCCCTCTGCCACGCCACCCTGTCTTGGAGCCAGTGGACTATGACCTGAAACCTATACAAACTGAGCTGAAATAAACTTTTCCTCCTTTAACTTGTAAGCATCTGGTATTTTGTCTCAGCAAGGAGAAAGTAACTCCACAGTGATGGTAATTTACTAACAAAAACTAGGACAACAGGAAGCTTTGTACTGGAGATGGAACATCTTGTTAGTTTCTATAAACATGAAGAAAATAATAATACTTTTGATTTATGCCCAAGAAAGAAGCAAAACAGCTCCATGAAAGAGTAGCAGGATGAATAAATTATGAGTAAACAACCTGATCTTCACATTAGTACTATTATTCTACTCCCTCAATATAGAAGTGTATGATTAACACATGGGATTTCACATCTAGAACTGGAAGAAAGGATTACACAAATATTCTTAGAGTAAATTAACATAGGGGAAGTAGATATATTGGCATATGTACTTGCTGGTAAATTCATAAGGAAACATTTATTTGTACCCTAAATTTCACCAGTTGAGCATACCGATGCTAAAATGTATGCAATAAATTATTTCTTCCTATTCACAAATATGACTATTCACATATATCATTTGCTCACCCCCTACAATATTTATCAGGCACTCTCACATCACATGAAAAATACGTTGCATTCAAATGCACACATATTACTAGTAAAGAACGGAAATACAAAGATGCTAGCTTGCTACTCATAGAGCTCATAGAAGAGTACAGAATTGAACCATTGTAACAAATGTTTAGAGGAAGCTTTCCATAGGTCAGTGAAGGTGAACCTCTTAGAGACCAAGCGCCCGCACTGCAACCCAAAATCCACATATTTATCCCACAGTCCTAGTACTGCAATTAAACCTGAAATACTGAGGTTTTAGTCTAGAAAACAAATTCATACATTAACATCTTTGTACTAAAAGAAAAACAACGTATGAGCCATAGGCTGGCTGCCACTGCCAAGAGAAAACCCTCCAAGTAGATCACAAGTACAACTGAATACAAAGTGCCATGAAGATTCAAATAAGAAAAGATAACATCTAGTTGTGAGAGATTAGACAGGTTTCATAGAAGGGGTCAAAGTGAAGCTTCCAGAAGAGTGGTGTATGGGAGTGGGAAGAAGCCATTCTAGGCAGCAGCGACACCCTGGGAAAGGTCCTCGGGCCAAGAGATTTATTTTTTCGTATTTATTTTAAAGACAATGATAAAAAATAAAAACGATACAGAATTTCAAAACAAATGATAGGAAAATAACAATGGTTATTATATTGCATATTTTTATCTTCAAAGTAGTTGCTCAAATTACCAAACATAGGCATGCAAAATTGATCAAACAATATAAATACTAATGGTTCCTTTCAATGAACTAATAGAAATTAGTAGTACAATTACCTTAGCTATTAAATATATAGATTTTCTTTTCATTCTGTCCTTCTTTTCTTCTTTCCCCCACCCCAGTTATTCTTTCCTTTTTGAGCAGTTTCTTTCCCTTTCATAATGTCTATTGTACCTTTTGGATCTTATTTACTATCTCAGTTTCTTATACTAGGGAGACAACACTATATTTATACACAAGTCTGATTTATTTCACTTATGAGATTCACTCTTTGTCTCTCTGCCTTCCTCCTAACAATGAGATTATAGTTGGGAACATTAAGCTAAATTTCATCCCCCTTACTTCACCAGCCCCTTCCACAGAGGTGCTCATGGATCCCTGTCATGGGCATCTCATTTTTAAAAAGATCATTCTAATTGCAAAAAATATATAGAAATACACAAAAATAAAAGAAAAAATGACACCAAATGTTACTACTTCTTCCCCTGGATCAATAAATCTAGACTAGGGGCTGGGGATATAGCTCAGTTGAATAAGCGCTTGCCTGGCAAGTGCAAGGTCCTGAGTTCGATCCCCAGTACCACAAAAAAAAAAAAAAAATCTAGACTAGTACATATATGTATACAAAGATTTAAATGGAAAAATATGTATCATTATAGCTTATGTGTAAATGTTTCCCTAAAGTCTTACATGGTCATAGGTGGGGCTTTCTTAGAGAAGGCTGGATCTAGCCTGTGTGACACTAAATTTGATTTTTAGTACAGTGTTAAAATTAAGAGCACTAGGATTAAGAGTGTGAGTGTTACCTGCCTTAAATCGCCTACGTAAGATGTGGAGATAAAAAGCGATGTGTGTGTCTCTCATGTGCTTATTGCTTTTGCTACATTTTGCCCTCCGTAAACTGTAGTACCTGTCTGCCATGCCACCCTGCCTTGGGGCCAGCTGACCACAGACTAAGGCTTCTACAAACTACGAGCTAAGTAATCTTTTCTCCTTTGAGTTTCAGGCATTTTGTCTCAGCAATGAGAAAATAACACAGAATTTGGTACCAGAAGTAGGGTTGTTATTGTGACTGCAGTGGACCATGTGCTTTAAGGGCTTTTAGAGCTGACTTTTCAGAAGAGTTTTCAATAGTGTAGAGATGCCAGCTGAAAAAGTAGAGCTAGAACATCTTAGGCTTGATGAGAGATTCTGGTCAGATTTCAAAAGACCATAATGCTGACAAAAATGATGTTGATAAAGACCAGGCTTGGGAGGTTTCTGCTGAGAAGGACTATACTGGCTGTTAGACTCCAAGACAGTATGGATTATGGCTTGGCAAAAAGTTTTTCTGCATTTTTCTCATGTCCAGAGACTTTTTATGACACTGAGATTAAGAGCAACAGACTAGTTAATGTTGCCCCCCCCCCAAAAATAATTCCAAGGCAGTCTAGTGTTGAGGCCATAGCATGGCTACTGTTGGGGGCTTTTAGCCAGGCTTCTGTTGAGAATTAAAAGCAAAGAGCACAGCAAAATTATACAAAACATTTTGAGTTTCAGCAAAAAGGAAGCTCCAGCAAAGCTGTAGACTACAAAGACAGAAGAGACCTTGATTGTTGAAAATGTATAGGACAATAAAAAAGATGGCCTGAGGGCATCACAAAAAGCATAAAGACTCCACCTTTACAGTTTCAAAATTACAAAAGTAAAAAACTGCTTTATAAGAGAAGCCCAAAGCACCATGTTTCAAAATGGCAGCAGCCTAAAAAAGTTGCTCCTCAAGATTTAATTTATAGGCCCTAGACTCCTACAGCCAACAGAAAATAAAAAAACCTGGCTACTGCTGGCAGCAGGTCCTGGCATCAACCACTTGGCGCTGGTTTTTGGAACATACAAAATACAAAAGCTGTGAGGTCAAAAGGGCTTCCATTCAGTTTTGTTTTGTTTTGTTTTGTTTTGTTTTGTTTTGTTTTGTTTAAAAAAGGCCTGCAAGGCCAAGTCAGAGAGCACAGCATATGAAGCAGTGAATAAAGCCAAAGGTGCAATAAAGACTCCAGAAGGTTAAAAGCCAAACATATAGATAATCCAAGAAAAGCTGCAAAGAGTAAACAAAGCTAGCCAAAGAAAAAAGGCACGTGAGCAACAGCCACCAGAAGTGCTGGAGGGCTAGAGTCACCCAAGCCCTTTGAAGTTCACCTCTTGCCACAGATCGCCAGGGATGCTAGAAGTGGAATGTGGGATTTAATGTCTTCCCTGCTGGATTTTGGTTCTGCTTTTCTTTTCCCATTCCTTGCTATTCCTGTTTATAACTTCTGAGATGAAAATGTCTACTTTGTGCCATTGAATGTTGGAAGTGTTTCACTTTCTTTTCATTTGTACAGGAGCTTGCACCTAAGTGTTTGCCTTAAATGTCAGAAGACACTTTAGATTTTTCAGCAACGCTGAAACTGTTAGGACTTCAGCAACTCCTGGAGACAGACTAAATGCCTTTTGGATAAAGAGATGTGCATGAGTTTTTGAGGGGCCTGGGTGGAATACTATGGCTTGTGTTTAGATGTCCCCCCAAAGCCTCAGGCAGCCATAGGAGGAGTTGTTTCAGAGGTGGTGCTGAAGTGTGTGAGCTAAAACTGTTTCACGGTACAATGCTACGATCCAAGGCATGAGGATTAAAGGTGTAAGAGCTGCCTGCCTAGCTAAGTAGCCTAGCTAAGACGTAAGGGATGGAAAGGGCAGTGCTCATGCCTTGCTTGCTTGTTGCTCTTGGTGTTTGCCATGAACTGTTTCACCTCTGGTATACCTGTCTGCTATGCCACCCTGCCTTAGAACCAGCTAATTATACACTAAACCCTCTATAAACTGTAAGCTAAATAAACCTTTCCTCCTTTAAGTTTGGGTATCAGGTATTTTGTCTCAACAGTGAGAAAAATGTCTAACACACATGTTATTATGTAAATTGCCTAAAATCCTGATATCTTTTTAGGTTTATATGGAAGTGAGAGCTCACAGAGGTGCTGTTTCTTAGAGATGCTCACAGCAATGCTGATTTACCAGAAATTCTCACAAACCCCCTGAATTATAAGCAGGAAGATAACAGGAAGTTCTTATCTCCAGTTTTAGAAGACTGTACCTGCTCTGTCTAGATCCAAACTGTCCAATGTATAAGCAGTAAACACAGCTGGCTCTTTAAATTTAAATTTTAATTAATTACACCTAAATTTAAAATCTAGTTTATCAGTCACACCAGCCACATTGCAAGTTTCCCATGGCCACATGTAGCTAATATTGCAGTAGTGGACATCAGAGATACAGAACAGTTCTACCCTCCTAGGAAGTTCCGTGGGACAGAGCTCATAGTTAGTAAAACTGGAATATTTAACCTTATCTCCCTGAGGAATGGATGTCAGTCATACAAAGGCTAATAAAGAATAAAAATGAAAGGGCCTCCAAGTCTGAAGCGCTCCCTCTGTACCAACGTGGACCGCATACAGCTGGCACTTTTACTCTGAACCCAGAGTGCCCTTAGGTATCTGAAGAGACCCCAGAGAACAGATGGACTCACAGCCTTCCAGGGCCTCTACTTGGCAGCTATTTCTTCCTTTTAGTTATTTCATGATAATGAAGTTTTATGTATTTGTGTTGCATAGGTAACAAGCCACAGTCTTGTCTATATACAACGTTAAGATTTACAATTCTGGGACAGTATTCAATTGAATGTAGCCAAATTGTATGGATGTGCTAAATTCTATTTTAAATAAAAGTTAATAAATAAAATTTAGTAAGTCTACTGAGATGTTCAAGTTAGTTTTGAATGTTTTGCTTTCACAACCCCCCCTGCACTGAGTGCTCATGTACAGAAATCTTCTATACATTCAGGCTACAACTCTGTAGGACACTATGCTAAAAGATTTTTGCTGAGTCATAAGGCTATGAACATTTTAATTTTAATGGATACCGTGAATTGCCTTTCTCAAGTTACACCAATGTATTCAGCCTCTAATAGTATAGGGAAGGCCCTTTAGTCCATACTGCTTCCATGCCTGGATACTATCCGTCTTACTAATTTTTGCCAAAGTGATAGTTTTTACTTGCTTTTTCTTCATCATTAGTGAAGCCAAGGATCTATTTACATGTTAATTGGCTATTTGAAGGCCCATAAACTCTCTTTTCATGGCTTTTTAATATGGTTTGCTATGTTATTTATTAATATTTATAGGCTACTTCATCTTTTGCTGATTGACGGCAGAAAGTATAGCTTTATTGGAATTTTCATTTTATGTGCAACAGATTTTGGTCTTCCTCAAACCATCCCTCACCCTGCCCTATCTCCCTCATTATCTCTGCTTTTAACTTGATTTAAAATGTCTTTGGTCATTCATGGGTTCTTATAATCAAGCCTGTCAATCTTTTCCTTTAAACCTTCTAGGCTTTAGGTCTTTCCTAAACATTTTTTAAAAACTTTATAATAATTTCAAACTGTAATGTATATAGAATTTATTTTTGTATATGTTGAGAGACAAGTTCCAACTTAACTTATTGCAAATAGAAAATCCGTTATTCAGGATCACCATCTAGAAAAATCTTCTTTTCTAAATGACTTGAAATGCCATATTTACCATATGTTAATAAAAAATTAAGTCTATTCTGGACTCTCAATTTGTTATAACAATTTGCTATTCTCTTCTTGCTTCTAGATTATAAAAACTGCATGTACTTGAGAAAATTCAAGGTTCGAATTCTAATAAAATGCTCTTACTTTCATCAGTCAAGGCTGGAGCTGGTAACCGGGAAAACATATATTCAGGACTTATAATGTATTTTGCAATCAACCTCTGTTACCAGGTTTCATACACCTTGCTCAAAAGTGGCACTATATTTGCACATGGCAGGACACTATCTCTTGAGTTTGCTAATACACAATCGTGAGTTCAGTTTACTCTGAACATGTAATTTAAAAGTCATAGTCTGATAGATGGCAAGTTTCATCTCACTAACAGTAAATGCCAGGAGCGGTAAATGTTAGTCTGAGTCACCTAAAGGAACACAACCACTTCATTAAAGCCATTTCAATAGCATCTCTCTAAAAAATGAAGTTCCAGTGCACTTGACAGGCCCCTTGGGGCTGTAGGAGTGCCACCCCCATCTCTCCATGACAGCTGTTACACACTTTTTACTCTCTTCAAATCTCCCACTAGAGGAAAACTTCCAGATTTTACCACCATACCTTGCCCTTCCTCCAATGAGAGTAAATACTGTTGGTTAATCTGGGACAAACCCTCCCAGTGTAGCTGAGAACAGTTTATTATCCCTCTTTCCTGTGCCACACCTCTCTCCAGATCATTCTCAGCAGGTCAAGAATTGAAAATATCTTCATCTTAAAAGTAAGGAAAAGAAACCTTTCCTACCAGTCCACATTCCTATTCTTCTCCAATTACCAAACTTCCCATTCCCCTCTATAGCAAAACTCATAGCTATGCTTCTTCCTCTCTACTTTTCACAGACTAGATCTACCCTAATTAAGTTTCATTACCTATAACTCCTCTGAGTTTGTTATGATTGAGGTTCTCCGAACTTCTGTGTGGCCAGAAAACAAAAGACAGTTCTTAGTCTGCAACCCCTAGCAGTGACTTCTACCATGGGTGAGTACTCTGCCTATTCTGTGTGCTTGGCCTCAAACACAGGCAGTTCTCAAGGTTTCCTTATACCCCACTGACTGCTCCTTCTCGGTCTCCCTGGTGAGTCCCCTCCATTCTCTGACTTGTATATATGTAGGTGCAGGAGAAGCCCAAAGTCCAGTCTTTAAAGCTTATTTCTCAGCTAACTACATGTACTCTCCAGGTAATCTCATCTAGCTCGTGGCTTTAAATATCTCAGACTCCTAAACTTTTATCTCCATACCCAACCAACCTCAGCCATGAACTCAAAACTCACTGAGTACAAGATGTTGCACCAGTACATCAACACAGTATATTCAACATCCAATCAAAACAGCAGCAGCAACAAAGCCCTGTGCTTTTTATACTTTCTAAAGCATCCACCCACTTAGAGTTTGGGGAATTATTTGAATTTCTCTCTACTTCTTACTTATCTATCTTCCATTTTGCTACTAGTTTCTCATATAAAAGAAATCATGTGGTATTTAAGCTTGTGTGTCCGGCCTACATCACTTAACAATATGTTCTCAAGTTGTATCCATTTATTTACCTAGGAGTGTCTCAAGTACATTGTTACGCACAGTCCTCCATTGTGTGTGAATACCATACCTTCCTCACCCACTCATCTGCTGATGGCCATGCATCCTGTTTCCAACTGGGCTGCTACACTACTAGTTTCTCTTTTGTGCTATTATCTGTTTCTTTTTTGTAGGACAGAATTTTTTCTGTCCATGTCTCCTAGTCTGAATAACTACTTTGAAGATAATGATACACAGTGTAATAACAATTGTTACTCTCTCGTTATTTTGTCATGGAATTTTGTTTTATTTTTTGTAAAATGAAAAGAAATTTTAAACCAGGACTGGGTATAGAACTCAGTAGTACAGTACTTGCTTAGTATGCACCAGGTCTTGGGTTCAAACCCCAGTACTGAAAAAAGTTTATATGCATACATGACTGTGAAACTCTACTCAAAATTTTCCAGTGGCTTCCCACCCACTAGCATAAAATGTAAAATCCTTTCATAGTCTATGAAGTTGCAATCTGAGTCCTGTGCTTAACCTCATCTCTGACCACTACCACATCACTTATTAATCAAAACAAGTTTTCCTACAAATAAACAAAATATTGCCCTGCTATGCTCCATATACACATCAAGTAATTGCTACCTCGAAAGAAAAAGCTTTGGATGTATTGTTTTGGGATCTCTGTTTTTGCTCTTCCGTCAGCCTAATACACTGTATCTACAGATATCGCTAACGCATTATTTTATTTCATTTGTCTCTGCTCAATAACTTTGTATCCAGCTTTATTTTTCTTCATACCTGGTACTTTATACTACCTACATTCTATTACAGATGTTTATCAAACATCTTAACTAGAATGTAAGTTCTAAAAGAACATGGATTTTTTATTCACTTTTTTTATCCTCAGAATCTGTAACAATGCCCAAAATAGTAGGTGTCCAAGAAACGTTTACAGAAGAAATGAGTAAACAAATGTACATGTGTAGGCTTATACTATGAAGTTGGCTTTCCAATCTCAGTGTACAACCCAGAAGGGAAAAACTGTTTTTAAGCATTACTTACTTTTCGTTGTTTTACAGAGTCCAATTTTATGAGCCAGTATGAAGCCACTTTTGTTTTATGATGCTTCCAATTATCAATGATCTGTTGGGAGGGAGAAACATTAATAAATTTAATCTAGAATGGTCATCAAAACTAATACATGAAAAGTAAATAAATGGCTTAAAACCATTTTTAGTAAGTAATATGCATAATGAAAGCACTACAACAATATTTGTGAAAAAGAAGGTGACCTTTCATATAAGGGCACTTGCAAAGACTTCTATCGTAAGGCAAAGGAGCTAGCCAAATGGCTTTTAAATCCAAACCCTTTTCTTCTTCATGTACCAAAAGCATAATCGCTAATGAATGGATGCCAGGCATCTTTAGGCACCTATGTTCTGAGAGGATATCCAAGACATAGATGTTTCTATCTTTATTCCCAAGGCTATATCAACCACATCAACCATAGTCATTTAATACTGAGTAACACGTAAGAAGCAACCTATATTTAATAAAGATTCAACTATTCTTTTATTTAAATCTACAGAACTTTTGAGTATATATTGTAGTAATATATACAATAGAAAACATTTCAGCATACAGGGCAAATATATAAAATAATCTAATACCTGATGCTATTAATTTCATTTCCTACTTGTATAAATTATGTACATTCTTTTTTATCTGTGTTCGCAACATGGATATGCATGTAGCACCATAGTATGATGTCTTTAATTTTGGGGTAATATACACAGGAAAGGAATAGTTAGGTCAACTGAAATTTTTAGTTATAGTTTTCTGAGGAACCCTCATACTTCTTTCCTTTTTTTTCATTTTAAAGAGAAAAAAGAAAAAATAAAAATGATACAGAATTTCAAAACAAGATAGGAAATTAACAATGGTTATTTTATTGCATATTGTTATCTTCAAAATAGTTGCTCAGATTACCAGATATAGGCATGCAAAGTTGATGAACTGAAGAAATTAGCAGCACAATTATTTGGTGTGTGTGTGTGTGTGTGTGTGTGTGTGTGTGTGTACTTTTTACCCTTCTTTTCTCCTTTCCCTCATCCCAGTTGTTCTATCCTTTTGAGCAGTTTCTTTCTCTTTCACAATATCTATCGTACCTCTTGCATCTTATTTCCCAACAGTGTAGCATGGATCTTTTCTCCCCAGGTTTTCATCAGCATTTATTGTTTTGTGTTCTTGACAACCATTCTCACTGGGTCATAAGACAGAATGAAAGAGTTGTTATGATTTGTACTTCATTGGTGGCTAAAGACTGCATATTTTCTTTTGTGTACATATTGGCCATTTGTACGTCTTCTTTCAAGACATGTCTCTTCAGGTCATTTGCCTGTTTTTTTATCGAGTCATTCATTTCAGGGGAATTCATTCTTTTGAATTCTGTATATATTCTGATACTATTCCTCGACCAGAAGAATAGCTGGCAAATTTTTTTCCATTCTATGGGCTCTCTTTTAGTTCTGTTGACTCTTTGCTGTGCTATACAAGATTTTAAATTTTATATAATCCCATTTCTTAATTCTTATTATTTCCTCATTTTCCCATGCAACTGGAAGTTTGGGTTCAAGTGTTTCCTTAAGTTACACTCCAACAGTTGCAAAATTTCTGTTTTTATATCAAGTCTTTGATTCATTTTCATTTGATTTTAGTACAAGGTAAGAGATGGGGATCTAATTTTAATCTTCTGCATATGGATACACAGTTTTCCCTGAACTATTTGTTAAAGAGACTATCTTCTTTCCAATGTTAAGTTTGTGGCTCCTTTGTCAGAAATTAGTAAGTGCATGAGTTGTTTCGGTGTCTTCTGTTCTATGTCAGTTTACATGATTTGTGCCAGTACCATGCTGTTTTTCTAGCTACAGCTTTGTAGTATAACCTGAAATCGGGTCCAGTAATGCCTCCCCTTTGTTCCCTAAGCTTAGGGTTACTTTGGTGCTTTTGAGTCTTTTCGGGTCCCATATTCATGTCATGATTCTTTTTTCTATTTCTGGAAAAAGTTATTGGTCTTTTAATATGGACTACAATATATCTATAGGTTTCTTTTTATAAGATAGCCATTTTAACAAATTAATTCTGCCAACACAGAACAAGGGATATCTTCCCATTTTCTAATGTCTTCTTCAATTTTTTACAGAGTTCTGTAATGTTCAGCATAAAAAGCTTTCACCTCAGTTTGAGTCTTAAGTATTTAATTTTTTAAAGCTACTGTGAATGGAACTGTTTTCTCTATTTCTTTCTCAGTGCATTTATCACTGGGGTATAGGAACACTATTGATTTTTGCATATAGATTTTGTATCCTGCCACTTTGCTAATTTGCTTCTCAGATTTAAAGTTTTCTGGTAGAGTTTTTTGGGTGTTTTATATAAAAAATCATATAAACTGCAAACAGAGGTAACTGGACTTCTTCCTTTACTATTCATATCCCCTTTCTTTCTTTCTTTTGCCTGACTGCTCTCACTGAAGTTTTGAGTACTATATTCACCTGGAGTGGTAAAGGAAGACACTCTTGTCTCATTCTTGGTTTTTGGAGGAAATGCTTTATTTTCTCTCATTTAGTATGTTTATGGTTACATACAACTTATTAGTTTGAGGTATGTTCATTCTATATTTATTTTCATCACAATTTTTAAAATAATAGGATGTTTTATTTTCTCAAAGCCTTCTTCCACACCTACTGATATGACCAAGGTATTTTTATCCTTGTTTCTATTTATGTGGTGTATTACTTTTATTAATTTATGTACACTAAACCATCCTTGCATTCCTGGGATGAAGTTGATTTGGTCATGGCACATGATCTTATTAATTTAATGAGCTATTGAATTGTGTTTGAAAGTATCCTTTTTCATCCACATTCATCAAGGATTTTGTCCTGTAGTTTCCTTTTTTGGTTGGGTCTTTATGCAGTTTTGGTAACATGGTACTGTTGGCTTCAGGGAATGTGTCTGGAAGCACTCTTTTCCTTTAAATTACATGGAAAAATGTAAGAAATATTCGCATTAGTTCTTTCCTAATGATCTGGTAAAATTCAGTGGTATGTCCATGAAGTCCTGTGCTTTTATTTGTTGGTAGAGTTTTTATTGCTATACCAATTAAATTATTAGTCTGCTCAGAATTTTTGTATCTTTTTGGTTCAATTTACATAATTCATGTGTCTAAGGAAATTATCCATTTCTTCAAGGGTCTCCAACTAATTGGGATATGTCTTCAGAATAGTTTCTAATAATCTTCTGGATTTCAAGTCTTGTAATTCTGCCTTTTTCTTTTCTAATTCTATATTAAGAGACTGGGGCTTATCACGCTGTTATTAACTTTGGCTAAAAGTTTATCAATTTTTACATCCCTTCAAATAACTAAATTCTTTGATTCATTTGTAATTTTTAGCCCCAATTTCATAAATTTCTGCTCTGATCTTGATCATTTCTTTCCTTCTACTAGTTTTAGGTTTGTGTTGGTCTTGTTTTTCTAGGACCTTGAAAGGTATCATTATTTTTTAGCATCACTGTTTTTCCAATATAGGTCCTCAGAGCTATAAATTTCTCTCTTAGAAATTCTTTCACTGTGCCCCACAGATTCTGATATATTGGATTTCCACTGTTATTTTCTCTGGGAATTTAAAACTTTTCCCCTGATTTCTTCTGTGACTCAATGGCCACTGAGGGGAGATCATCCAGTCTCCATGTGTCTGTGTTGCTTCTGTGGGCTTCCTCTGCTGTTGATTCTTGCTTCTCTCCACTGCAATCTGACAGGATGAGTGAGATTATTTCTGTGGGTAGTGGCAGCTCCTCTGAGCTGCTGTCCTTAGGGCCTCTGTGCTCAGAAGCCTCTGGAGTTCTCAGGAGGCTGGCAGAGTGCTCACCCCTCGCCGTGTACCTTCAGCCTAGGGTTCTTGGCTCCTGCTCCTACTGTGGGCTCTGCTACCCTGCCCGCCCATGTGCTCTGACTCCAGCATTCACAGTTAACAGCTGTGCTCTCTTCCATTAACCCTTGCTCCATCCGCAATTTCAGGGGATCCAGGGGGCAGGACTGAGGCAGCACTCTTGGAGTGCTGGGGCTTCCCTCAGCCCTCTTTACTGGCAGATACCTCCGGTATTCCTGCTTGCTTATTTTGTCTGGCCCACAACTTTTGGGGCTTCTAGGATCCAGTAGAAAAGAGCTTCTGTGGACACTGAGCTATGGAGTGTTTTCTCTTGCTGCAGTGACCATGTGTCACAGCTCTTTAGCTTCTCCCAAGGTCTCTCTCTATCCTGACACTTCACAGGCGTTGGGGACCAGTGGGGAAGAGCTTTGCTGGTGCTGCTCCAAGTCTCTCCTTACTCCCACTCTCACAGGTCCCAGGCTCTGCCAGCCCCAGCATTTCTCACTGGCTCAGAATCTGACAGTGCCTGGTCCCATGCCAGGACCACGTCCTTCACCTTTCTCTGTTCCTGGCACTCCCAGCCCCATTCCGCCGCCTATGAGTGCTCTCCAGCTTGCTATTTCTATGGTGCTGTGGCTCAGTGAGGCACTCCTAGGCAAACATCTCACTCACTGAGTGAGTCCCGGAGAAGAGCAAGGCCTGATGGACACTGGGTGGCGGCAGCCAGGTTGGGCACTCATGGCAGAGAACTGTACATTTTCCCACATGGTGTAGTCCCCAGACCTGGGGTGTAGTCCCCAGACCTGGGCTGTAGCCTGTGCGGGACCCAGCAGGCAGTCCTGCTTCTCCTTCTATCCACCCTTGTTTCTGAATTTCTGCTGTTTTCCTCCTCCTTCAATTTTCCTTCCCGCAGTCTGCATCCTAGCACCTGTGCACCTGCAGCCCACGTGAGGGTCCCCAAGCGCTTCCTGAGTGGTGCTGTCTGCAGCCCGCCACGATGGAACTCCCGCACGTGTTCTCTATGGAACGATCACAGCAGCCACAAATATTATCATAGTTCTACTCTGTGGATCCATAATTTTCTTCTACCTGATTCCAAGTGGCAAAATATACTTAAAAGCTATAGCAGTGTGTGTGATGTAGAGTTATTGCCCTTAAAGAACTTTGTCAAATAAAATATATACATGAATAAAAAAACATATATAACATAATGTTTTACAACCCATGTTGTTTTTATTTTTCCTTTGATGTAACAGTTTATTCACCTTCGAACAAGGCAGCACTTTCACATATACGTGCTTGTGTGCATGTGTGTGTGTGTGTGTGTGTGTGTGTGAGACACATAATATTTGGGGAACTTAATCATAATATGAATACAAACTATAATTTTTACTGTTTAAACCAAGGAAGTTTTTTCCTGTTTCCATTTGTTTTTATACACTTGCCTTACACAGATCTAAAGTAATGTTAAAAACTTTCATCTGTGGTTGTTATCCTATAGTTCACCACTAGATGGTGCCTTCTCCTCCAGGAAAAAAAGTACAGTGAACCCAGGAATAACGTTCTATTTTTTTTTTTTTTTTTTTGGCGGTACTGGGGATCAAACTCAGGACCCTGCGCTTGCTAGGCAGGTGCTTATTCCACTGAGCTATATCCCCAGCCCTAATGTTCTATTATTAAAAGAATTGGCTGAGTACTTGAAAAGGATGTTTGGATTAAAAAAATGGGTCCTTGAGTAAAGAAATTCTCTAGCACCAAAACTATTTTAATATCTTTGAACTTCCTTACGACTTAGAAGTCTGGACTTGCTGTTTTATTATGTTCCACTGGGTGGTGCAAATGTGCACATTAGAGAAATAACTCAGCACGTATCATTTCAAAATGTGAACAAAAATGTGACATTCTGGTGTCACAATGAAATTTTCTGCACATTTAATGACAAAGACTTAATTTTTTCATTACATCTCATTCCATCCTTTCTTTTTTACAGAAGCAGGTTCACCTTGATCTTTTAACATTAAGACCAATATTTAACACTAATTATTCTCACTTATTGAAACAGTCTTATCATTAAAATAGCACTTACACTTAATGGCATTCTACGTTACTAAATACAAAGGCAATCTCACTACTCATGAATCACAGTAGTTAAAATAAATCCCTGTATTTTATAAAGCTTTTGGTAATTGAAAAGAATACCAAGTAAGAGTGCCATATTACTGAGATAAGGCCATCAGGAAATACATTTTAACATTTTAAGAATAATAACACTTCTGGGCATTTTATATGTATCAAATACTCACTTCCTCTATCAAAAGTTCTGATTCTGCATCTGATTTTCCTGGAAACCGGATCTTCATGTCCTTGAGAACAAATAAGGTCTGACTTGTTAAAGCGTCTTCTTGTTCTTTGGTTTTCAGTTGCCGGAAAGACTCACTCTTAAATTTGAAAGAATACAGATATTTGGAGGGGGTCTTATTTCATTGTGCCAGTATAATCTGAAAGATATTTCTAGGTAAAAATGATGCAGTTTTAATTAAAAAAATAATGCTAAAAAAGAAGAAAATAATTTGCATTTATGAATTCTTTGCACTAAGTGGATATAAACCCCATGGGCGTTATTCACTTCTAAATGGTTGTATTTTATTTGCTTAAAATAACAAAAGAAAACCAGGAATATTTACGAAAGACTTCCTAGTCAGTCTTGCTTGTTGTATATACCTTAGGAAATTGTTCTTGATTTGAAAAACAAAAGCAGTGGCTGCCAAGTGAAATTCATTCACTCTCCTTCCCTGATTCTGTCCTTTGGAAATACCAACACTAAATAAATTAAATAAATCCCAGGTCTAAGTGAAGCTACTTGGTTGCAAAATAAAATCACTAGCTTTCTCAATTCTAAATTTATAGAATTCACACTAACGAGGGAATATGTTCATTTAAGGTACAGAAAACATTATAAGCAACAGTATACTTAAGTTCTCTAAGGGTAATTTACCAATTTTAACCTATCAATCAATGGTCTCATTAAATAAAATTTTCCATACAACAAATTTGCAGAGACTGTATAAGGTACGCCTAAAACTATACATTTACTCTGATGATTTTCAAGTATTGTTCCTACTACATTAGCAGATGAAAAATAAAATAATGTCATTCCAGTGTCGTTCGCAGAGTTCTGCGATACAGTGAAGTCTGCCTTTTAGGAACCACACCAAATTGTAACATACCATAGATGAATAATCCAAACTTCAGGAGGTTGTGAGGTGAATTATTAAAAGGATCTGAGGTTCAACCTGTTCTTTCAGCTGATCACCTTTGCCAACAAGATTATGAGTGTAATGTTTTCTGAAGTCCTAAAAGTGTGAGCTATGTGACTTACCACCTGAGAGCTGGAAGAGCTGGCATCACTGCCATGGAGTGGCTGTCTTGTGTAGGAGGAAGCCCGGTTTAAGGAATGTGACCGAGACGCTGAAGTCGGCCGTGATACTGTTATCATTTGTTGAGCAGAAAAGGGGCGAGTGTCCCCACTGAAAGGTGAATGAGCAGAAATGGACCGAGGGCAGCTGACCGAACGCCGCATGGAATCTATCAGTGATGGGAAGAGGGGTAGTAGAGTAGCGTTGTTAGAAGTTTCCCCCAGTGCTGGATCTATAAAAACTAAAGATTAAACCAGGTAGTGACAGAGTGGCAACAAAGTTCAAATCACAGTCATCTTCACGAGAAGGCAAGTGTAGGGTCTGTGCTTCAGTGTAAACAGTGGACTTGCTCAGAACCCCTAGGTTGTACAAATAATGGCTACTGTGGGAATGACAACCGCCAACAGCACTCTAAAGTTATATTCTCAAAACAGGACATCACAAAAAACAGAAGAAAGGAAAATTAGCTCTATAAGCTGGGCATCGTGCTGAGTACTTGCTGTTCTTTTCTTAGTCTTCACAGAAATACCCTCAAAGAGAAATTACCATTGCCCAGAACTGGGGCAAAAAGAACTTTCTCAAAGTTACATATACTGGCCCAGCTTAGGTCTAAACCCTTACCTAATTCCACGATGCCACCCACTGTCCTTGTGTGTACACGGGTTATGTATCAGAAGCTGTGTTTAAATTACAGACTGGGTAGTATACAGATAGATTCATGTAAAATACAAAAAAGGAGAACATAAAGAACCCAGGGAAATAGTTGAGTTAAAGACTTCAGGAACCACAGAAAGGAACAAAGGAAGGGAGAAAGGCAGGGAAGAGGAGGAGGAGGAAAATATAAACATCATCCTAATAAAGCTAAATATATAATTGCTTTTTATAAGAGTAGTATCAAACCTTCCTTTTTACAAAAGTCAATAGAAAAAATTCCATCTCCAAAAGACAGGCGGATACACACACACACACACACACACACATACAGAGATTTCATTCTAATAGTAAAAGATTTTTTAGAAGACAAAACTAGGAATCTACAGGAATGTTACCAGAACCAGTATCTAGGGAAAACAAAAGGATGCCTTCCCCAAAGCATCATGAGTACATCAGGAGAAAGAACCAACCGCTGCCAATATAGTGTGAATCATGACAGAGAGAAACAGGTTATAACACAATGCTGCCAATCTTTTGTTGTCATTGTTCATATGTTCTACATATCCTCCGCTCTACAGTCTCTCTGCTTGGGGAACATACAAATCTTCACTAGTTAAATACTTTACTGAAGCACATGAGGACTGAATATCCAAATAGTTCTCATTAGCTGTTGAAAAAATTAAATGTGTATGAAGGCAGTGGAAATAAAGCACGTATGTGGGAATGACAAGGTGAACGGTAGGTGTTCTACCCCTCATTTTCGGTTCTGGAGAGCATATTCTACAGAAGACTAAGGAAAAGTGTCTGTTGTATCCTATTAACTTCCTTCAGAACTTGATAATCACACCACTTTTTGAAGAGACACTGCTTGTAGGAAAGGGCTGTGTAAGGTATATACCACTGACAGTCCACCGTTTTGTTTGTTTCCGCAAAGGACTGCACATGTTTAGGATGACACGCAAGTCAACCTTCTAACAAGCAAAGACCTGGACCATGTGCTACTCACTACACTGCAGTCCTGGCTCCCTCTGAGGGCATAAAACGATGGTTGTAACGCATACAACCTCATGAAAGAAGGGAAAGAACATATCCTTTCTATTCAGTCATCCCAGATTCCCATTTTTTCACCTGCATAGATTGAAAATTCCAACAGAATAACTAAAGTAGCTGCACATATCAATAATATTTCAGTTGATTAACAGCAAAAATGATTATAATTTCCAGCCACAAAGTAAATGAGAAAAGAATGTTACATAGGTTTTCATATGGGTGTCATAGCAAACCAAATATATCTCTTTGAAATATGAAGTTCCCATGTTAACTAGCTACAAAAGTAAGGGCTACATATAATCTGGATTGTGGTCCTTGGTCATCAGGATGACTTTGGTGATAAAACTCAAGGATAATTTGTGACTATGATGTTCCTTAGTATAAGATTAAGGCAAAAATACAGGATAAGGGGGCTGGGGATATAGCTCAGTGGAATAAGCGCCTGCCTAGCAAGCGCAGGGTCCTGAGTTCGATCCCCAGTACCGCCAAAAAAAAAAAAAAAAAAAAAAAAACAGGATAAGGTGAAACCCTAATTATAATTCCTAATGAGTAGAAAAGTTGATAGAATAAAGAAAATGACGTAATTAAATTACACTAACTTTAAAATGAAACTTCATACTTAAAATTTAATATATTTCCACTCATTATTGTCTGATATCAATGAATTAACCATATTGATCAGAAAACAAAAAACCATTGAGAGCTACAAGAAGCCTAGTGATTGCTTTCTGTACTGTTCTTCTTTCTGTACTATTTTTTTTCCTGTACACTTAATGCTACTAGAGATAGATATGTCAGTTTTTAAAAGGGCAAAATTCAAGGAGTAAATGTCAACTTCCAAAACACAAACAGAGCCATACTTAAAACAGACACATTGAAAGTACTGAAGGAATCCTTTAAAAGAGGAAATAAAATAGCTTACAAATCCTTGAACACGTGCTCAGTAAGCATCTCTTGAGTGACTAAATTAAATAAGTAGAACATAATAAATTATTTCCCCTCCAAACACACAAACTCTCAAAACCAGGAACAGTAGGAGCACGTATCTGTATGGAATAATTTAGAAGCAAAGGAAAAATCATCCCTCTAAAATCTTAATTTATTAGTTCTGCATTCCTCATGTATTCTGTCATAGGCAGGGAGGGCCAGTTTTGAAACACACAGCTTACACAATAACCTTTGCTGGAGACCCACAAAGGCTCAAAATTGTGTTTACTACATTATTGAACTGGTCCCTTTAGTAGAACAGTAAGTAAGAGGTATCAGAGACCGGAGTTAATAAAAGTACTGGTTTGAGGCAGCATCAGAAAGGTTCTCCAAGTGAGTCTTACTGATTACGAAACCTACCGATAAGAAAACAAAGTGAGTCTTGGAAAACAACAATATTATATTTGGACCTTTGGGGGTGAAAGAAGAATCACAAGCACAATAATTACCATTTGGGATTGAGCAAGAAATGAAAGACAGGAAAAAGACAAGAGAGAGGATGTGAAAAGAAATAAAGACAGAAAGAGAGGAAGAAGGAGACGGAGGAGCAGTTGGCTGCTTTCAACACTTCCTGCGCACCAAAGCCTTCACTTAAGCGCTTGCCCGTAAGGAAAATGGGAGGGGACAAAACTTAACTATTTCACAGTGGTGTGGCTCACAGACACATTCGCGTCCAATGCCTAGGGAAACGCACACAGTTTTAAAGGCAGATGGTGGTGTCCAAGTGGTGTCAGGTGGAATGAAGGAGACTATATGGGTTTCAAAAAGGAACAATCAGCCATTCAGCGCATTTACAAAACTCATGCAAAACTCTAGAATATAATAAAAGCTATGAAATACAGTGTACAAAAATGTGACTCCTTAATTCAACCTTTTCTATTTGCAGAACCTGAAAGGGATTGAGGGATGTGACCAGGTCTAGTTAGGGAAGGAAGTAGGGTCAAAGGCAGGTCTCCTCACACAAGACAAAGATTCATTTAACCGCAGGATCTTTTATTGAGTTCAGCAGCTGACGTTCCATAATTCTTCATATATCAACTAAGTGAGAAAAAGCCAACTTACTGGACTGTTGAGTTAACGTGCAGTGGCCGGAGTGCTTAAAGTTATATGTGACTTGCTTTTCTCTTTTCTTATTTTGATATTCTTCTTTCTCATTTTCCTCAGACTCCGAAGAGCTGCTGCTACTCTCATAACTGCTGTCACTGCTGTAGTACTTCTGTCTTTTCATCATCTCAGCGCTCTCTGGCATAGAACACAGAGGCTAAAACAGAGGGGAATGTATTATAATGTTACAGTTTTTTAAAAGACATTAATGGTTTCTATTTTTACTTTCTCTGTATGCTTGTTGCTTTTCACTGGAGGCTGAGAATATGCCAAGGTGCTATTTATGCTTTTTACTTTGGTAAGAAGACCAGAGGATGTAATGCCTCAGTTCACACACTCTTCTGTTTGTGGACAACTCAGTTCACAAAAGCATTCAGCAAAATTAGCTTCCATTTGCAAACTCTGCACTGGGTAACAAAGATGACTATCTTACCTTAATTCATAAAACAAATTAAGTTTATAAACCAAGGTATCGCTGTATCCATGAACAATAACAAATGAAGAGAAATATTTGAAAAGAAGCGTTAAAACTACAATCATCTGTCCTGTTTACAGATAAATGACTCATAAGACTCGAAGATATACCCTTTCTTCCGTTAACATTGAGTCACTCAATAAATGGTGGTGATAGGAGCAGGAGGAGGGACTAAGAAAAGGAGACAGCCTCCCAAGAAGCCCCAGAACTTCACATCTTAGAACACAGCCTCAGAGCCTGTCCGCTCAGGTAATGCGCAACAAAACCATTTCTTGACATGTCTAATTTCATATGAATGTTTGTTTGTTTTGTGCGCTGGGAATTAAAACCAGGGCCTGGTGCAAGCTCAGGAGTCTACCACTAAGCTACTCCTACTCCTTGCAGTAGATAGTTATAAAAATAAACTTCTAATTACCTACTTTCCAAACTTGTCACAAACAACTCACATCTCTTAGCAGAAGCTTCCTAAATTTGATACTTTGACTCTGGTCATAATGGAGTAACCCTACTTTTCTTTGCCAACATTGTGGCAAAGAATAATGTGAAAATCAATCAGTGTGCCATTCATGTTTTGGAGGATAGGCACCATGTAGAAGGGTAAATCTGTAAAAGTTAAAAACTGTCAGGCTACTACGTTTCCCTTCTCTGTTCCAGTCCTCTCAATCTTGTCTCCTGTCCTCTCCATCTATGTTTGCAAGGATGCCGGTTGAAGAAATAAGGGAACAGCTGTGAGACAATCTCACTTCAGAAAGCAAGTGCATAACCAAGAACAAGGCAGTTCTGTAATGCAGGCATTTTAAGAAACTATTTGTTACACACACCATATGCCTCCTATTCCTACTGGGAGAGGTTTCTACAGTTGTGTACTAGCAGCTTGTTCTCTGTTAAATCAAACAAAAATGTTCTGATGTTAGCATACACCATAATGAAATCTTTCTATACCACGGGATTTCACTGAAAGAAGGTATATTCTCCAGTGTAACCGTGTAGGATGAAAGATACAGAAAAATGTAGTTTTTAGTGAAGTGCTTGGAATACATAGTAAGCCAAAACACGATCATCTTAAAGATGCAGCCTTTGCAAAGGATGAAATATAACCAGAGCAGGAAAGGAATTTAATACACCAAGGTACGAACTTGTGTTTAAACATATGTTCTCCTTTTGATGGTCTAGTATTTACTGAGCACTAACGAAATTCAAAAAGAAGTGCACAAAAGCATTTACCAGTAACACAATCATCAAACATTCTGACAGGCTTGGGGAATACGAACTCTAGAGGGAGCATGTTTCTTTGGCAGTTTAGCATACCTAGAAGAAACAGCAGCGCAATGGGGCTCAGTAGCAGTGCTTTCCTTCATATGACAGTTTTAAGGTTTCTTAAGGAGCTTGACTACATATTGAGTTATTTGACCCTATAAAGACTCACAAGGGAACTAGATAACTGAACCTTTCTGTCGTAAGTAGTTTGGACTTTCTGACCAACACACTGCTCAAGCAGTACGAGACGTTCCAGTGGCACAAACTCTGAATAGCGTGTGAACTATCAAATGGAATACGCAACCGGGCAGAGAGTTATGACACAACTTATTTTATAGCCAACTTTATTATGAAATAGATAAAAATATACAAACAATAATAAAAGAAATATCCAGGTACTTACTAGCCTGCCTAAGAAAAAGAATATTGCTAATATTTTATGTAGCATTTATTATTTATGTAACTAATTAACACTTCTTAGATCTTAGATAATTGAAAGCTATTAGTTCTCCTAGGACAAATATAAGTTGTACGTAATTCTCACTATCTCCAATTATTCTTCTCCTGATAAGGAAATTGGATATCAAGATTTAGCATCTCTCCTAAGAGGAAGGTATTTTGACATCTGGCTAACTTTAGACCCTTCATAAACATTACATTAAAAACTATAAAACATTCTGTATCTTTTATGCAGCTTTCAGCCACTCAGAAATACTGCTGACATTAATGTTTACAGACACTGTCCAACTCATATGTGACTTGAAGTGACTTCACTTCAACATAAACCTTTCTAACTCCCACTACTTTCCTAGAATGAGTTTTTTAAAAATACAGTGTCCCTCAAAAGGTTATACTTTTGTGCTAACAACAAATCCTTATAAATAAAAGAAAATTTAAAGAGTGTCTTGGGCCTTCACATTTGCTTATCATGAACACTGTACCCAGCAGGTGATCTCAGGTCCAGTTAACCTAACTGCAGTAACTGACATTCAAAGCTTACAAACCCCCAAATATTTTCCAAATGAAGCCAAGACACTAAAGGTATTTCACTTTTATAAATACTCTATATTTCTTCCAAAGGAATTATCAACTATATATTCCACATGCCTCAATACAGAGCACATAATTCAGAACAGTGTCTGACATATAGTCTCCACAGATACATAATCTGTGATTATCATGTATCATTTCACCCTCTAAATCTTCCACTTGTTTCATGCCAAACTTTTCATGTTTCTGTAACACCCTGTACAACACAACACCTCCACACCTTGCCTTTAAAATTGTTTGCTCTATCCTGAAAATCCTTCCACTCCTCTTAAACATGTGGAGGACAACTCATTTTTCAATATCCAGTTCAAATGGCAATGTCTTTGTAAAGTCATCCACATTCTACTGATTTTTCTCTATGATGCTGTAGCACTTTACACTTTTTTATTATAGAATTTTTCACATGATTTCTTGATTTGAAGGTAACCAATCTGTTCCTCCACTAGCTAATGAGGTCCTCATGGACATATTCAACAAATTTTACTAATGGATTTTCAGCATTTATGATGTGCCAGACATCATGCTAGGTACTAGAGGTGCACACATAAAGATCCACTTCCTACCTTCAAGGAGCTTATCATCTCATTCTGAAGCAAACATGTGAACAATTATTCATCATAACTGCTCTATAAAAGTGTTATTTACAGTACAGGAGAAGGGACTCTAAGTCTAACTGGAAGAGCAAGGGAAGGATTCACAAAGGCAGAGACAATACAGATAGATTAGTATGGGGGTTTCTGCTCAATCCAGCAACAAATCATATATTTGTTTTAGTGTTCATATATTTTGGGGGCATAGAAAAGCATGAGAACACTACACAGCATGATTATCAGTATGCAGAGGTAGCTTAGTAATGCTGAAATGTAAAGTAAAAGGAACAAAATGAAAACAATTTTCTAAGATTTTTCAAATTGTAATCTTTCCTTCAGTATTAGCAAGGACTTTGACATTTATCAGAAAAATGTATGGATCTCATTACCATAGAGCAGATGCAAGGGAAACCAACACTTGCTATTGTTCACCTACATGGCAACTTTTTATTTATTCCAAGGAAAGGGACCTATGCTTACTACCACCCTATAAGTGTTGCTAGGTTAGCCAAAGATGGGGCTCCCTACCAATAAGATGATTTACCTTATATCTAATGCTACATGTATCCTTGGTAATTATGTCTAGTTAGGTATAAGGAAAATTTAATGAGTTTAGAACAGCAGTATCACCACAGCTGTAGGTCCCTCTGACTCACACACATTCTACAGCACTAGGGAGAGGACCAAAGAATGAAAAGAAACTAACAAAACTTCTACTGGGTATAAAAATAACATTACCTTTCCAATTCTACCTGCACTAGTCACTTAGTCCCTACAGTTTCTTAAAAGCACCACTGGTCTTACAATGAGAGCTACCCAAGGAGAAACCAACTGTACTCGGTAGCACCTATTCAGATACTGAAAAAGGTGGAGATTTAGTACCTTAGGTCCTCGGTGCTTGGTAGTCTTTCCCATCAACTTTTCATCATCAATTTCACATTGTTCCAGAAGATCCAAAATATCTTCCTCCTGTGAAAAATGCATTTATAAAATTAAAATCACTAACAGACGCTAGACTTTTTCTAAGTTGTTCATCTCCATAAAATAATGCACAAGTACTCCTGGAATTATTCAGTGAAGATTGTTCAGATCAAAAGTAAAATAAAGCTCTATGGCAAGCTCTCCTGAAGAAACAGTCACTAAAATCTGTCAATATAAATAATGCAAAGCTGAATCTGTCACACATTATTACAGTATACTATTAAAATTTTAGAAGACAGTGCTTCAATAAATTACACACTGCACACTAAAAAGTTTTGGAAGTTCACTCTAATTCTCTAGACTACCATTTCATTAACCATTTCTATACTGATTACCATAAAATAACATTAAAACTCCAGGGAAAAAAATGAAGATTGCCTACAAGAAATATGTAGCCTATTGGTGGGACATAACTGTATTATAATAAAAAATATAAATAAAGTTTTATTGCTTATACATGTTAACTCTATGCAGCCCAAGGCAATTCCTTTTAACTCAATGTGCCAGGCAAGCCAGGGTGCTCAACCCTTGAGCCTGGGTTAGACACACTTGGCAAAGAAGCTTTATTTAGAAGCAAACTAATTGTACCATTTGGTTAATGAATACCACTTAATGAAATGCTTTAGAAAAATTTAACTACTGCAAAAATATTTTTACAGCTTTACAAAAGGGTTTCATTCTATAGCCATAATAGTGTAAATGCCCAAGGAACCTTCTCTTATATTCTTTTAGAGTCATTTTGAAGTCAAACAGAAAAATTATAAAAGCATAAATCCCAGTGGCTATTAAAGAAATCAGTGTAATAGTTATATTGAGAAAAGTGAAATAAATTGCTTCATTTTGCTCTTTATTCAACCTATGAAAATATCATGTACTTATGATTTATGCTTCAATGTTCCCTTTAAAATTTTTTTAGAAAAAAAGTAGCAATCTCACCATAGAGTACTATTTATGAAAAAAGTTATTCTTTATCCAAATCTAAGGGAAGTTAGCTGCTACAATACCAGAAGACCTCTCTCAGGGATCTGATTAAAGACTAATCCTATGATGACTTCCATGGGCAGTAACGAGAGAGAGCTAAAAATAATCTAGAAAATTCTGCTTCTCTTTATAAGAATAATCACAGCAGATAATGCTGTACTTTCATTCTAAGAGCTATAAGAAGTCAGATAAACTAAACAATCACATTTTTAAAAACTCAGAACACTATTAAAAGGTAGTATCAAGGAATTAAATTCCAGAGGATAAGTTCTTCCTAAGTGGACAGAGAACAGTGCCCACCTCTTGGTCTGGGATCTTTGGTCAAGTCTGGATATACATGGGTAGAAAATGAATCTATCATAGGCCCAGAAATTCTGCCAGCATGAAGAGAATCATTGTGAAATGCTCCCTTTTGAAATCCTGGGATACGACCAGGTATCCCAGCTGTCTCTCTGATAAATCTGATGTGGGGTTCTAGTCTGAGACGAGTGCAAGAAATTCTTCTTTCAGATAAATTAAACTACATTGTCCACTGTAGACAAGATCGGCAAAAGAAAAGTTCCTGGCCAAGGCTACAGAATAATGAGCAAATAAGTGATTTGTTTTGTGGCGATAGGTAACTGACAGACCTTTCATTAGGATAAATGAGAGAGGGCCAGGAGAGAGAGGCAGAAAGACAGAGAGCAGAGAGGCGGGGAGCAGGAGAGGAAGAGAGGAACAGAGGCAGGGAGGAGGAGGACAGGGAGAGGGAGAATTTATGCGTGTGTGCGTTTTAATGACCCTCACATGCCAGGTCTATGTAGCATCAAGAAAAACACTTCATAATGTTAGTTATAATCCAGAGGAGAGTATCACAAGCCACTATATTAACTCAATAACTTTCTTCACCTAGTTACACATATAAGTCTCTGTGATAAAACATGTTACTATAATATAATCATGATAGGACACCAAAATTCTCTACTCCAATATTTGTTCTGTTAGAGATCTTAATTATTTTTTTTATTTTAAAGAAAATAATACAAAAAAAGCACAATAGTAAAATACAAACAAAATATCGCAAGAACATTAAAAATGATCCGAGGTTTCAAACCAAATGGTAGGGATTAACAGTGGTTGTTATATTACATATTGTTATCTTCAATGAAGTTATGCAGATTACCAGAGGTAAGAATAGAAGATTAATCAAATTATTAAAGGGAATAAGAAAATAATAACTTAAAAGAACATTAGAGACAATACATAGTTTCACTAGAAAGATTGTAGGAATTCACCAGTGGTTGTTATACTGCAAATTGTTGTCATCACATAAATTGCTCAGATTACCAGATATAAGCATACAAAATTGGTCAAAATATTTTAAAAAACCCTTTTAATCATTAACTGTTCCCCTCAACAAACCATCAGACACCAAGAGTACAGTTATGCTGCTGATCCATATATATATGTCATTTGATTTGTTATGAAATGCTACCAACTGCTAAAATGAAAAGACGGAAGTGCATCATAAAGGTGGTAGTGTAAATGTAGGTATAAGGGTGACTGTTGTCAAAGACATATTGTTCGGGTTCGTTCTTTTTTCTCTCACCTTCATCCTTTTCAAAGGATTGTGCAGCTCTCGCTGGAATAAAGCTGCTCTGCCCGAAAGAAAGGTCTGAAAGGCAACAGCCAGCAAGTTCTCATACTTTTCAAGGAGTGTTTTATCTTCAGGAGGATAAATTCGCCTACAATAAAATCAGATAGACACATTTGTTAAAAATGAAAGAGAAGCTATTACAGCTCAGTTGTTAAGGCAGCTGCTTCAATAACCATTTCCCTCTCTCTGTGATAATTCTTTGCCTAGGAGCTAGAAATAAACATGAGTGATTATGCAAAATTCAAAAATTTTCAAGGTTACCTACACAAGGTCTGTCTAGAGAAGTACCATTAAAGAATGCAGTTCCAGAAGACACATTAGAAGGATTTAGTGGACTTGATGTGATACAGAACTCTATGGGAGAGAGTTCAGCTGCTAGGGCATCTGACTCACTGCAGTTATTAAATTACACAAGAATATAGTATCAGATGATCCGGGGAAGATGGCGACCGGGTGAGCAGCAAGGGAGCGAACCTCCTTAATAAACACCACCAGCTCGAGACAGACTTGGTGAGCGTGAATGCCGGAACCTCGGCTGGGAAGTTTAAACTGGGCGTATTTCTCTGAGATGCCGGGGGAGATGTGGTAGGGCGGACCAGGCTGCCGGGGCGAGACGTGGGAAAG